>PVIU01000794.1:25159-267694 GCA_004026605.1 Ondatra zibethicus
CATGGTGCCCTGCCCTGTTGGAAGT
Source organism: Ondatra zibethicus (assembly GCA_004026605.1). Taxonomy (NCBI): domain Eukaryota; kingdom Metazoa; phylum Chordata; class Mammalia; order Rodentia; family Cricetidae; genus Ondatra; species Ondatra zibethicus. The sequence goes on from PVIU01000794.1 coordinate 25,185, forward strand.
CCAAGTCCCACCCCCCTCCCTCCCGGCCTAGGAAGGTGTGCATCCAAAAAGACTCGGTTCCCAAAAAGATAATACATACAGAAGAGATAGGTCCTGGTGTCATTTGTTGATGGCTTCTCCGTCCGCCCCCATTCGCCGCCACATTCAGAGAGTCTGGTTTGATCATATGCTCATTTAGTCCCAGTCCAGCTGGATTTGGTGCGCTCCCATTAGTTCAGGCACACTGTCTCAGTAACTGGACCAGCCCCTCACGGTCCTAACTTCCTTACTCATCTTCTCCCACCTTCTGCTCTTCAACTGGACCTTGGGAGCTCAGTCCATTGCTCTGATGTGAATGTGGGTCTCCATCCATCGGATGAAATTTCGGGGTCCGGATGAATCTGCTGACGCTGGTTGGGGCTCCTTGCTCGCCCAGAGATTTCTAAGAAGAAAATTTTAAGCAAGGCATATAAGTGGATTTCATTACTTTACAATTTCATGGTGAATAGCATACTATATTTGTCTACCTTCATTCCAGTCAACTGCATGTGGAAAGTTCACGTTCATGAGCAGATTTTAGATATGACAGTTGTACTGTTTCAAAATCAAAGTATTGAAAGCCCAGATTTCTCTTGACATTCTAAAAGAAAACCCAGAAATCATGTTATGATTATCTATGGTTATCCAAACACTAGGCCTTCTTACTAGGATGGATTTCTCTGCAGATTTGTGGACATGTTATGCATGGCGAGGAAGAAGTGTATAATTGTGTGGTATAGAACTGATCACATAAGGTGTGTATAAAATAACCAAACAGTGAAAGGGGAGGAGACAATGGGAAAAAAAAGTCTTTGTTTTTCCATCACCCTTAGTTCTTAGGTCAAGAGGAAATGCTCTGGTGTGGCTTGCCTTACCAGTTGAGCAAATTCAATTTTCTCCCTATAGAAGTTTATATTTTAAACCAGGGATCAATCAGCACAGTCTTTCTGTGAAGGCTCAAAAAAATGAAACTTAAAGGGTTACACATATATATATGTAACAATGGGGCAACCATATGCTATTCAATAAAACTTTATTTAACAAAACAGGTAGTAGGCTGGTGTAGGAGGGTCTTCTGTTTGTATATTGCCCTCATTGGTTAAATAAAGAAAACTGCCTTTGCCTTTTGGTAGGACGGCCTTTAGGTGGGCGGAGTAGATAGAACGGAATGCTGTGAGAGAGAAGGCAGTGGAGCAGATGCCATGCTTCTCCAGCACAAGATGGACACTGGTTAGACTCATGCCAGTAAGCCACAACTCAAGTGGCGATACACATTAATGGAGATGGGCTAAAATAATATGTGAGAGTTAGCCAATAAGGGGCTAGAGCTAATGGGCCAGGCAGTATTTAAATGAATACAGTTTCCGTGTAATTATTTCGGGTACACACTGGGAGCCGGGCGGGACAGAACAAGGGGCCCGCCGCCGGGAACACAGCCCGAGCCCTCATTGCTACAGTAGGCCTGATTTGGCTCACAGGGTCTGGTGTGCTGACACTTGGTTTAAATGAAAAATAAAACAAAAAAAGGCTTTACAAATTTTAACAAAAATAGTGTCTATTAAGGCAGCAGTAAATGTTGACCATTGCAAATGCTGTCTCTTCCCTCCCTTCTTCATGGCAGCCATATTTTGATTAAATTACATCTGTAGTCAGGTTTTCTCCCTATAGAAGAACTCAAGGGTTCTGATTCAGGTTTCTTTGTTTCCTTCTTGGTATTATGCTTTTTTGTTTCTTTTTCTTCCTCTCTCTTTTTTTTCTTCCTTTTAAAAATATTAGGCATTAAACTTTGGGCATTGATAATGCTTAGCAATCACTCTGTCTGAGGTAAACCTAAGACCTTGTTTCAATTTTTAAAGGGTCTTACATGTGTGGGTGTGGGTGTGCACACACATGTACATGTGCACACGTGCATGCACACAGGCATGCATTCAAACATGGTATAACACATGTGTGGAGGTCAGAGGACAGCTTGCAGGAATGAGCTCTCCTTCATTATGTGGGTCCTGAGAATCAAATTCAGCGGTCAGGCTTGGCCAGCAAGCATCTTTATCATCTGGGCCAACACTCCAGCCCTTAAATTTGATAACATTTTATATAAAATTGACTCTAACTGACCTTTACATACTGATTAAAAACCTCAACAAAATATCAAGATGAATGAGCTTCCTTAAATTGTGTGCTCAGCGAGTCCTCAGTCACAGTTCCATTAGCTTCCCCTTCTTCACTCTTGGCTTTCAGCTCTTGCGTTGATGGAACCTATGAACTGTGGAGTGGGTAACCTGGCGCTCTTCTGATTATATGAAGTCTTAACACATGAGGGCATGCATGTGCGTGTGCATAGCGACTACTCTCTCCAGAATTACTACCCATTCTGCCAATGAGTGCTGTTCCCCATACCAACAAAGCATACTAACCACATATCCAGCCTCTCACCTACTGAAGTCTTTCTTACCATGGACCTTTAACAGACTAAACCACTGGATGGAAAGCTAAGTGGCTCTGGGCACTTCAGGTCTACGTGGACAACCTCATCTCTCCTCAGATATATGTCCTTGTTCAGAGCCATCAGCATTTCAGGCTATCCTCAGCAAGGAAGCACTGGGCTACCAATGCCCAGCAACAGCAGCCATGGCCAAACCTTTCCTGTTGAAAAAGGCGGTGGTAGCGGGGGACAAAAATAAAACAAAACAAAAAACCCAATGAAACAAAAACAAAAAAACTTTTCTGGGTTAAAAAAAAATACTTTGGTTAGAAAATCCAGGTAATCAAGTAGGAATTTAGTGAGTTTCATTGCCACTAAAACAAACCACTTGGGGGGGGGTATTTGTTTGTTTCTGTTTTTTTCTTATTACACCCAGAATGCAGTCAATGCCTCTTCAGGGAGCTATGGTTTCCTCATCACCTTCTGCTTCCACTCCAGGAGCATCTTTATCTGGTGTGACAGTTCTCTCCTTCTGTCCTAATGCATACCAAATGAAAAAAACTTTGTCATCCAAGTCCCATCCCTGTCCCCACCACACACAAGAACAGAACCAAGAAAAACAATCAAAACATAGAAAAGTGATATGTTAGTTTTCTAGGCTTGACCACAGAAATATCAAAGACAATGAGGGAAACTTAGATAGAAAAAAAAAAGTTTTTCAAAGTCCTGGAGACTATCATCCAAGACCAAGGTGTTGGGTGATGGAATTCCGGAGTGACAGCTCCCTTTCTGGCTATCACATAGCCAGCTCTTGCTGTCTTCCCAGTTTACTCTGTACTCTGCCTGGTGTCTATGTGTCCAAATCTTTGTCTTTTTGCCAGGAAAACAGTTTGACTGAATTATAGCTTATTTTAACTTAATTGCCTCTTAGCCAGTCATCTCCAAATACTGCCAATTTCTAAGGTTAAATGATTAGGAAGTCAACATACGAAATTGGAAGGAAGCAAACACAATGTAGCCTATACCAGCTGGGATACATTGTAGCCCTTGTCTGAATGCCTTGTGACTCTATGGGAAGCTCACCTCCTGTACAAACAAACCAGGTTTGTGATGGTTTTGATTCCCGTTATATGTGTGTTTGACAATTTTTTAGATCCACATGCTCTCTGGTTTACTTAATTTCTACTACTCAAAAATCTCATCCTATCTACTTTGTCATCTCTCAAACTTCATCTTTCTCTCCCCAAACCCTTTTCTATAATAGAACCTTAAAATAGCTCACAAATTGCTGTCCTGCTCTACCTGTTCTAGACATACCCCACCCCTTTATGGTGAGTAGAACTCCTGAGTACAATGACTGTCACACTTGAGATTTACTTGTAGTACATCGGAAAGAGGTGAAATGTTTGTAATTGTAACTGTGGTATCCACTCAGTTAATAAATAGAGACATTGCTCTGGGAGGACTGAGCTAACGAAAAATTTCTCTACTATAGGCCATGTGGAAGGAAGATGCTCTGAGGAGAACAGATGTTAGGCCAGGAAGTCTTCCGTGGCTATATATGCCCAAAAGAAAACACATCATATGGGACCAGCGCCTTGCCTGATCCCCAGACTAAAGCATCATGAGACATTGATCAATTGATCTAGCTCAGCCGTTCCTGAACTCCTGAGACACAGAATCTATGAAAAAACTATTGTTTTTCATACCTTAAGTAAGATATAGTTTATAAAGCAATGCGTATTATTAATGGATAGCTAAAAAGAAATAACCTGAACAATAATACACTGCTCAAGGTTTCACAATTCCTGATTTCAAGTTATCCTACAGGGCCATAATAATAAAAGCAGCATGGTACTGGAATAATAACAGACACACTGATCGATGGAACAGGATAGAGGACCCAGCTGCAAGTATATGCTCCTCTAAGCACCTGATTTTTGACAAAAATGCTAAAAATACAGAGAAAAGATGACACCTACGCCAAATGGTGCTGGGAGGGTAGAATGGCAATGTGTACAGGAGGAAAACTAGATCTTCTACTCCCACCTTGCATAAAACCCAGCTCCAAACAGGTCAACACCTCCGCATAATCCCCTAAAGTGACAAAAGGAAAGCACAGGGGACACACTTCACATTAAGGTCAAGACTTGCCAAACAGCACTCTGAGAGTACAAGAGATAAGACTGACGGCCAAAAAATGAGATCTTATGAAACTTAAAAAACTTTTGTACGGTAAAGGGAAAACCATCAACATTGAAGAAGCAGCCCACAGAACGGGGAAAAGAAACGCTTGATATCTAGAACATATACAAGAAAAGCAAAACAAGAAAACAACACAATTTCAAAATGGGCTATGGAACTGGACAAACAGCTTTTAAAAGAAAAAGACACAACTCACAAAGAAATTGCTTTTAAATGTGCAACGTCCTTAGTCATCAGTCAAATGCAAATTAAAACTACTTTGAGAACTCATCTTACTCCCAGCAGAAAGACTAAGATCAAGAAATCAAATGTTAATTCGGACATAGAGAAAGGCAAATCTTTATTCACTGTTGCTGGGAGAGTAAAGTGGTTTAGCCACTGCGGAAATCAGTGTGCCCGGTCTTCAAAAAGCCAGAAATAGCCCTACCATATGGCTCAGCTATACCATTACTGAGCATATGCACAGAAGATACTCCATCCTGCTAAAAAAAAATACTGGTTCATCCATATTTATTGCTCTTCTGTTCACAAAAGGAAATTGAAACATCCCTGATATCCATCAATTGATGGATGGGTAATGAGGAGGCAGTACATATACACAATGTAATTTATTCAGCTGAAAGAAAAATGAAATTTGCAGGTTAATGGATGGAACCGGAAAAACAGCATACTGGGTGAATAACCCAGGTCCAGAAAGGTAAACACTGCATATTCTCAAAGACATGGGGATCCCCACTTTGAATCTTTAGAACAGTGCTTTTATCTTGAAGTACTTGTAAAATGCAGAGAATTTTGAAGGGGCTATGGGAGGAAGGGGACATGACAAAGGAGTGGGGATGACTTACAGAAAGAAGACGGTGAAAGATGAGGGCAGAAAGGAGAAGGAAAGGACAATTGACACTGAGATATGTGGGGGGGGAAGTCATGTGAAACCTATTAGTACATGAGCTTCCTAAATAAGTGGTGTGTGTGTGTGTGTGTGTGTATGTGTGTGTGTGTGTGTGCTATGTGATGCTTCTCCCAGATGTTATTTATTTTCAAACAAAAAAAGCACAGTACCCAGAGTGATGTACCTCCCTTGCAGCTGTTGGTTAACACCTTGCCACAAAAGAAAGGAAAAAACAAAACAAAACAAAAAAAACCTGCCACTATTACTTTTAATTAGCACCAGAACTTTAGGGTGAGACCTGATAACAGAGGACACCACACACTTAGAACTCAGGGCATACAGAAATCAAGATGGTACTGACTTAGAAAATTCCCTCTAGTGGCTGGCTGTCATAGTAATGGAAGGTGCTAGACCTGATTCCATGAGGGAAAAGTCACCAACAGCCTTACTTAGCTGTACGAGCTTTTTCTTTCTTGGGGCCACCAACCCAGCTACCAAATCATGACACAGAGATTTATTATTAGTTTTGAATACTTGGCCTAGCTTAGACATGTTTCTGGCTGTCTCTTTGAATTTAAATTAACCTGTTTCTCTTTATCTGCCTTTTGCCTCAAGGCTTTTGACCTTTTCTTTCTGTGTAACTTACTTTCCCGACTTCTGTGCCTGACTGGCTGGAGGCCGCCTGGCTTCCTGCCCCTGGTGTGCTCCTCATTCTCTCCTCCTTCTTCTCTCTTATTCTTTCATTTTCAAGCCAAGATTTCTTCTCCTATTTATTCTCTCTGCCTGCCAGTCCCACCTCTCCTTTTCCTGCCTAACTCTTGGCCATTCAGCTCTTTATTAGACCAATCAGATGCCTCAGGCAGGCCAGGGGAAACAGATGCAGCACATCTGTACATAATTAAGCAAATGCAGCAAAAGTAACACAGTTTTATACAGTTACAGTGATATTCTGCAGCATAGACAAATGTATCACATCTCTGCCTTGTTAAAATAACATTTTACAACACTCGGCTGTGAACTCTGCAATACTGACAGGCTTGGCAAGATATGCCCATTTGTGTAATAGTAACATGACTATTATGGAGATAAGCAACCACTTCCTATTAGATACAAGGCCCGTTCCACAGCATGAAACTTGTATCTGGCCCTGTGGAGGTAGCCACAATATCTGTGGCTACAGAGGTATTGGCCCTAGGGCAGAACCTACTAATGTTTTGTTAAACAGACTTAGTTTTAAACTGCCTTCTATATACTGATCTTTATACCTGTAGATATGTACAGCTCTCAACCCTCACCAGAGAAACTTCTTATTACCACAGAAAGCAGGTAATACAGATAAGTCCAACTTGTTCAAAGGGCAGAGACTGAGAAGCGCTCCACACTAAAAAGGACAGCTGTGGCTCATCGTCTCAGGCTAAGAACCAGGTAATGTCATAGAGGAGTTACCAAGGACTTTACAGGGCAGAGGTTGGAGAAAGAGAGCAGAAAGGGTGTCTCCTGGACATAGCAGGGCCGTTTTGTTCATGAGCTCACAGCAGTTGTGGTTACCTTTACAGGGCATAAAAGGGTAGAAAAAGGCAAAAGCCCAAGATGAAAGACAAGAGCTCACCGGGCCCCCTTGAGGAACTGGTGTTCGACACCTGCTGGGGAAGGACAGTCAGTTTTCTTCAGGCACATGGCCACTAGAAAGTTGCCCGCCCTCCAGTAGATGGTCCTACATTCATACTCATTCATGGCAGCAACGGCAGCATTGACTCGATTCAGTGGGTGTTTTTTTTTTGTTTGTTTTTTTTTTTTTTTAAGGACATACAGTTGGGAAGAGAAGGAAGACATGGTGGGGAAAGTCCAGGAAAAGTCAGAAATGGGGCATTTGCGGTAGAAGAAATCAAAATGCATTGTATGAATTTACCAGTAAGAAATTCTCAAAGGATAAATAAATATACTGTAAATAAAGTAGTGAGTATGATAGGCCTTCATACTGATGTGTTATACACCGGTAAAAACCAAACCATTCTCTTTCAAGAGAATAGCAGTCTGTCCGAAGTTTGTAAAATTGAAAGGGAAGCCTCAACATTATGATGTACTTTTTGCTGATAATTACTTTTATTTATCAAGATTTTAGTGGACATTTGAGGCTTTTTTATCCTAAGAATAAAAAAGCTCATATATTATACAATGTATTTTGATCATATTCATCTCCTTATCCTTTTTTATCTTTTTTCCATTCCCTCTGTGATACCTTGTATTAGTGACTAGGTTACAGAAGCAATGGATTTTCAGACTCTGCAAACCCCTACGTGTTAGTATCCAGACACACGTTGGCCTGCCCCTTGGGCACACTCACCCCTCGGCTTATGGCAAGCAGTTCCACTGTATGCAATGCAAAGGTCCCTTTATGAGACAAACTCTGCCCATTCCTGTCCTCTCCCCCAAAGAGGCAAGCCAGTCTTGGCCTCTCCCCTCTCTTCTCTCGCTCTCTCTCTTCTCTCTCTCTCCCTCTCTGTCCCTCTCTCATTCTCTCTTCCCTTCCTTTTAATAAAAACTCCATACTTAAGTTCTCTCTGCATGGTCTAATTTATCCCCTTCTCAGTTTAGGCCCAACCCACTATGGTACAGAGCAAAGGTCCCTCTCACATTGTATCTTACACTATGCCTCAATATTCTTTTATTCTTTTCAGAAACACACACACACCCCAATGGTAACTCACCAGAACTACTGATATTCTCTTCTTGAGGCCCTTCTCCCCAGAGCTGCCAACTAGCTGAGTGTAACATGATCAGCTTCCCAAATAACTGCTGATGACAATTTTATCTAATTTTTAGTTCAGGGGTGACCAATTTTTCCAACCACTTACATCTACTTCTTCTTTATGTCTTCTCTCAAATGTTTAGTCCATGGAACACATACTAGATGTTTGTGGCAGCTGTATGTATGTCCGCCATAAATTCTAGATGAGTCATGATGAGCTAGACTATATCCAAGTACCTTGGTTTGGTTTAGTTTGGGATAGATGGGATAGGTTACTTAAAATTCAGGATATGTTAAGCAATCTTCCTCCATCTTTTAGCATCATCATTTCATGGTCATTGGTATTCCGTGGCAGGAGAAAACAGAGAGTGAGGAAGCATGGATTTAACTGCCATGACAGGACACTCCCAGTCACTGGATAAACCTAGTCACATGACACAAATCCAAATGAAAGGGAGACAAGCAATAGGAGGACAGCTAGATTACTTGATGACCACAACTCCTGTTACAGGAATACTTAAAGCCACCTGCTTTGTGTGCTTTTCTAGTCATCTCATTGTGCATATTATTTAAAATTCGAAAAGAGTGGGGGCAGGGATTTCAGAAAAAAGCCTCAAGAGGCAAGCAGAGCAGAACAAAGGATCAACAGGAAAGAAGGACAAAAACCAAAAGCAGCTGATATGCATTTTGTGAAAGCCCCTCTGAATTTATTTCCTTCAGGAACTGAACATCTCCATGTCTCCTGAAGACTTCCTGTTGTTAGTGCTTTCCATCAATGCACTGAAGAATTATTGAAAAATTCAAGACATTCTTCACCAGAGCACCATGATGCAAGGTTAATTTGATGTGCCAGCGTAGTTGTATGGATTCACCAGTGCGTCTTGCTATACTTGGAAGTACAAGACTGTGAGCCACAATTCCACAAAAGCATTTATAAGATAATATAAATAATGGCTACACAGAGTTCTTATGCAAGTACAGTTGTGATAAATATCAAATTGAACTTTCAGCAAATCACAGGGCTTTGCATTTTGGACGTTCTCTTTGGAGAAAGCCAATTGAATCTCCCTTTTTCAGTGTGTGACTCACTTCAGTAAGTTTCCAAGTTCAGACTGAATTTAAACAATACCAAAAACTTAGAGCAACAGAGAAAAACAATTCCTAAATACCTCAGTACTATTATGTATAAGATACCTAGAATGTTTGTAAATGACAGCTTTTTGCTGAGTTTGAGTTTTTCATTTGGTCTATTATAGACAAAATTAAAAGTCTATTGCTTCACAGACTACGAATATTTTATGGAACTAAATGATGATATACTCAGGGAAGATCCTTGTACTCAAATTCAGGATTGCATATTTCCAATGGCTGAGGTATCATTAACTGGTTATACAAACTCTAGCATGTGCCTCCCCATCTCTGTTCCTGACCTCCCTCATATTTAAGATAAAAACATCTGTGACTTTCAAGCTTCTTGCAAGAGTCTGCAAATGTCACTGTGTTAGAGCATTCTATAGTTCTCAAAGTTCCAGGTCCCAGGAATCTATACATAGTACTTCATATGGCAAACAGGATTTTACATAGATTGTTAAGGTTATGAACCATGAAGTAAAGTGAATACCCTGAGTTATCCAGATGAGTCCAGATATGTGAGTTTTAACATCTTTCAGAATTTCTCCAACTAGAGGAAAAGAAGCTAAAGGAAAAGTGAGGAAGAGCAAAGAGGAGTTGGGAAAGACTCCTTCTATGAAGGATTTAACCCACCATTGCTGAACTAGGGCACATGGTAAGGCATGAGAAACAGACAGTAGCCCCCAGCTGGCATTAAGCAAAAGGGAAAACCTTGGCTCTACAAATGAAGATCCAACCAATAGCCTGGTTAGAAGCAATGGGAGCTTCCACGGGAGCTGCACCTGGCTTTCAGCCTTGTGTCACTCAGGACAGGGAAATAAGAAGAGCCATGTGTGACTTTTCACTGCAGAATGACAGCTAATAAATCCAGGCTGTTTCCCACCGTATTTGTGGATTTTCTGTCACTACAACAGAAAATTAGCAACTTATCCACTCACTGCAGTGCATGTGGGAATGTTCGAGATGTCCCATGTATTAACCAAAAGATCTCGTGCATTTTATCTGAAATTGACATAAATCAGTGTCTAACTATAAACAATATTGTCTTGCTGCCTAAAACATTTGTATGCTATATGTTTAATAACAAATTAGTCAAATATACTCTTTCAAATACTTTGTAGCTTCAAGCTTCCTGGTACATGCCTCTACCAGACAGCATGGTCAGCCTCAGTGTGGTAAAGAGCTGGATGGTTGTCAAGGTTCTTCCCAGTACTGTACTTTTATATTATGGGATATATGGTTGCTGTAGGAAGATTTACAGCTTGTTATATAGAATTCGTAAAATCAATGTTAAAAATACATATAGATTGAAGGAAATGTGCGAACAAAATATCTATTTGCAGCACAGAGGTCCATGGCAAACAATGATTTCAGATAACTGAGACAACTGACAAAGGAGTTTATATTATACACTACGAACAAGGAGTGTTTAGTCCCAAGTTATTAGCTATGTAATAGTCATATTTAGTCAAATTATCTGACTGTAGCAACACCCAGTCTCTAACGTAGATCCATACTAAGTTAAACTTGGAATATTGTTGAATGTGAGGTGAGATTGCACTAGCCAAGGCATGCATTATACCACTGGATTTCCAATTACCACAACTTCATATTCATGTAATTTTAAATGAACGTCAGAGACACTGTTGCCTACAACTCTGTGTTTGTTACAGCCCTAGTTCTAACTGTCTATCTATGGGGGTAAAGATAAGATTAAGTTAAAAGAAACTTTTGAGTGGAAACCATTTATAGTGCTGTACAAATAAATAAAGATTCCACAGGGCAATACAAGTAAGCTGTGGTAAGAAGGGATTTAGAGAAGTATTTCCAATTTAAGAAAAGCAAAGGCTCGCAAGGCCCTCTAACTATGTGCTTGCAATATCCAGATAGACAAAACAGGTATTAGCAAAGACATATTAATCTACGAGCAGGCTTTATAGGCATATCCTAGAAGATTGTGAATATATCTGCCTTAGTAGGAGAGGCATAGTTTATTCAGACCCAAATCCAAAGTACCCATGTTTTAAGATCCAGTTGTGGATTTAAAATATTCATGAAAATGTTTATTACTACAAACACTAGTTAGCCAAACTACCCCCATCAAAACAATGATTCTAATGATACCCTATTTATCATTAGGTAATTGTGAAAGATAAAAAGGCCGTATAAGAAACTGAACTTCAGTGAACTGTTTCTCCTGCTATCTGTCAAAATCCCTACTTTTATGAATGTGCACCTACAATAAGGATTTGTAGGGCTGAGAATTTAACTCAGAGGTAGAACTTTTGCTCAATAGACACAGAACTCTGCATTCGGTCTCCAGCACCACAAAACAAAAACAGTTGTTCACATTATCTATAAAAATATTACTCGATAGAATTACAGTTCAAGCCCTCAAAATGTACTAAATGTACTGAGTTTTTGTTTTAAAGATTTAGAGTATGGTGTGTGTGTGTGTGTGTGTGTGTGTGTGTGTGTGTGTGTGTGTGTGTGTGTGTGCATGTGTGCATAGACAAACACATACCATGTCCATACTCTTTCAATAACAACTTAGTCTCAAGGGTACTGAAGGAGGTCCTATAAGGACTTCCTTAATCCCTCCTACAATGACATAGTCCTCCAATGACATAGTCACCTTCCACTTGACCTTACATTTTAGCGCGCCTGGCATCTTCAACCTCATTACAACCTTTAGGGCACATTTCACAGAGTTTTCTTGGGGAAATTTACAAATAACAACACCTTGTATTCATGAAGAAGTGTTCATGAGCTGTCAAGCCGACTTCAGCTAAACTTGCCTCGTGGTAAACCATGCTCCACTGATGCGCGCCAGTCTACAAAATGATAAAAGGGAAAGTTTCCATAGTAAAGAAACTTAGGTTTTTAAATAAATTCTTCAAATATTTAGCATGCAACAACATCTCCTAAAACCATTCTCTAACTTCCAAAGAAATTAGCGTTCGTTAAGTAAACAAGGCAGTTAGTTGGTCCTGCTCGGCCAACAGTCGCCACTGAGTTTAACAGGGTCCTCACATTCTCAAGACTGAAGCAAAGTAGGTCTAGAGGCCTCAAAATGGCAACCGCATCAAATCATTCCTTCAGAAACGTGTTAATGCTTATGTGATATGTTGCCAATGGCACAGAATACTTTTAAAATTTATACACACATATCCCACAAATAGACATAATAACACAGATGTTCTAGATTGTCTCATGAAATCATCATAACCCACAGGCTTATGGGTAAGGTTCTGCTTGGGTTTAACTGTCCAGCTCTGTCTGGTGCACAGGAGGCTACTGGGAGGGGAAATGATTGAACATATTAACTAGTTATCTTTGTGCTTACAAAAACACTCAGAATATGTAGACAGTTTAGAGGTTCTTTCCACATGTAAATGATATAACTGCTTTTAGCTGGACATAGATCCTACCGGAGCAGATCATACACACACACACACACACACACAGAGAGAGAGAGAGAGAGAGAGAGAGAGAGAGAGAGAGAGAGAGAGAGAGAGAGAGAGAGAGAACACCCACGTCTTTGCTGCATTCCTGCTCTGTTTAGTGGCAGTGTGAACCCCACTGTGAGAGTCAGACTAGATCTCCGAATTTCCTGATGATAGGGGCCAAACTGCCATTCTTCTTCTGGGCCTGTGTACTTTTGCTTTCCTTTGCCCTTCTTAAAATTTTTTATTTAAAAGTTGTTTTTTTTTCCTTTTTCCTACCAACCATAGTTCCCCCTCCCTGCCCTCCTTCCACTTCCCCTATCTTCCCCCCAACAAACCCAACCCACTCCTCAGTCCTTTCTGTTTTTTATTCATTCTCTGCATTTGTCATGTGTTCTTACTCCATTCAGACATTTTAAATAAGCCCTATGGATCACCCTATGGCTCCCTCCCAAAGACGTATCCCAGAGACTTCTGACCACCAGGAGCGTGTCCAGTGTGTTATTAGATTTTAGGTTCCCAAACCAGACTTAACATGTTATCATTTACATGTGAACATTTAATATGCAAAGACCTACACTCAAGCCACTGTTAGCTGTGCATTCACTTGCTTGTTTGTGTATACTATAGGTTTATGTGCTTATTAACATTTGTGTGGAAGCAGAGGTCAAGTTGAGTGTCCCACCTCAGGAGCCATCCACTTTAGTTTTCAAGGCAGGCTCTGAGATTGGGTTGGGGTTTGCTGATTCAGCTAGGCTGGCCGGCAAACCCAAGGTTCCGCCTCCGTTTGTCCCCCGGAACTGAGACTAGATTCCGGAAGCACAGCACCTGCCTTTTTATGTGGGGTTTGGAGATGAGGCTCTGGTAGTCAAGCCTGTGTAGCAACACTTTCCAACTGAGCCATCTGCACAGTCCTTCAAGGTGATGCCAAGTTCATCATGGTAGTTAAAGTCCTAGTCCCTCACCTGAGGTACTACAGACACATGGTAAAACCTTTCAGGTGGATCATAGTGGTCATGTATTAGGTCACTGTGGGCATCCCCTTGACCCTTCTCTCCCTTCTCTCTCTTCTTTGTTTCCCAGATGCCTTGAAGTGGGCTGTAACTCCTGTCACATACTCCTACCACAATGCAATGTCTTGCTGCAAGCCCTAAAGCCAATCAACCATGAACTGAAAACACCAATACTGGGAGCCGACCTGAACCTTTCTTTCTTATACATTCTTTACTTCATGTATGTTGTCATATGCTGCAAAGCAGGGTGATCATGGCCAAGATAACTTAATCCTATTAGTCCTTGGTCTAATCTCTAATGCTAAAACCTAGAAGTACAAACCCAGCACTGGGAGACAGAGCCTTCTTACTGCAGAGTAATTCTCGTCAGCCTATGGTCTCTATGTTTATTCACTGGCGATGTTTAGCCAGCACTTAAGTCTTCACAGCAGTGCTCTGTGTCTGAAAAGCAAGGAAAAGTCTGTGCATTCTGGCATTGACTTGTTTGTATTCCTGCAGGTGCATAAGAACCTCCAAGAAACCAACCAACTGCACTAGCTGTAGGCATAACTAAGGAGGTTCACAAGGGACCGGAATAAAGGACAACAAGTATTTATTTATTTGGAGGAAAAAACTCACAATAAGGGTAGAGAGCTGCAGTCCTCTGTAGGTGCTAGAAACTGCAAACAGAACACCAACCACCAACCCAGAGAGAGAGAGAGAGAGAAAGAGAGAGAGAGAGAGAGAGAGCACTTCCTGTCTGTGCTTATAATACCTCAGACCACACCCTAATGGACCAATATTCAAAAGGCTATTAACTGAATGAATTCCCACAACAACCAGTCCTGAGGTAGGTACACACCTTCAGGAGACAGTGTAATTGCAGAGACCAGTCTTTGTTTCTGTCTTTGAAAGGTATTTGAAAAGTATTTGAACTTGGTGGGTTTACCCCAAGTTAAAATAACTCATGTGTTACCAGAGTTGTTGTTAGGATAGATAAAGATCTGAAAGAAAAATGAAGATTTGGAGAGTATTTGCATAATAATAATGAAACCCACATAAGTTTTCTTGATGGAAAAAAATGGGTCAGAAAGAAATGGAGGAATGTGCTATTGAACACAAAGCAATAGCTATGAATGAAAACAGGAAACAAGGAGCCTCAACAAGATGGATATTTTGAAAAGTCTGAAAAGAAACTGTGGTTTCATTGAAGCTAAGTGGAAAAAGAGGATCAAGAACAACACGGGGAGGCTGATGAAGTAAACTGAAGGAGAAAGGCAATAAAGCAAGGCTACTGAGCAGATGTGAGTTGTCGGGAAGCAATCCGCTGGACACCTTGCCGAGGTCAGCTGTGGAAGAGTACAATCAAGGAAGCAAAAATGCAAAGCCTGGAGAAGTTGGTTGTGAGAAAGAGAAGCAGCCATTTAAAGCAACACGATCAACAGACTGAACTATTATGAGGAGGGAAGAGGATTAGAGACTAGTTGGGGGAAAAAAGAATCAAGGAAATTTTGCAGATGTCGAAAAGCCTTGATGGTGCTTTAAAGGGGGATGAAGAAATATAAAGGGAGGGAAAAACTGAGAATTCCATTAAGGAAAAGAAGACAGTTACTCCTTCCCTGGAAGGAAGGAAAGAGCACAAAGGTTTTCAATGGGTTCAGAAATGTACTAAATATGAACTAGGATAAAGAGGGCAGTAGGGCAAGCAAGGAAACATCTGAGACATTATTCTTTTCCCAGCTGGTGTTTCCCAAATTGTTTCTCCTTTATTTTTTGTTGTGTGTGTGTGCATTGTTGTTGTTGTTGAGTCAGGGTCTCACTACGAAGCCCTGGCAGTCCTGGAACTCACTACATAGACCAGACTAGCCTCAAACTCACAGAGATCCACCTGCCTCTACTTCCTGAGTTATAGGATTAAATCTACATTCTACAAACATTCAGAAAACCAAAAAGCACCAATTGGTAGACATTGCTAAATAAACAGATATCGTTGCCGGGAAGAACTGTTAATAAGGCAAGACTTAGTGTTTGAAACTAAAGTGCATGTGATAATTGATAGAATACTCGTGATGTATTCTCACATAGGTGATCTCATTTGCATCACAGGAGGCTTAGGGGTTGGAGCATTTACCTACTCTATGGACCTGGAAACGTAAAATCAAAAACAAAAACAGAGAAGAGTAGCGTCAAATAGCACATTCTCCAGTGAGACCCAGATACGCAGGCAAGCCTCTCCACTAACAATCGAAAGTTGTCAAAGGGATTTGTTGAGGCAAGGTTTTCTCACTTTTCAGTGAGAGTTTGAACCTTGACCTGGAAGTCACTAGTATTTTCATATCTTTCATTTTCTGAACTTCTCAGTAAATGCTGTGGGATGATCTAATCATGTTTCCTTCCCCGAGGACAGAGTGATATGTACAAATTATACCGAAGGATCTCAGTATTTAGAAATCTCAAGTACAGAAAGTGAGGAAGACAATGAAGAACAGGACACTATTATAGAGTTAATTTCAAAAACTGAGAGTACTGTATACTTTTTTCACCATCTATGATGTCAATTTAACATGCTTCTAAAAGAAAAAACAGTTCATCATGATTCTTACCCAGTTTATTAAAATTGATATGATTACCCTTCATGTTGGCTGTGCTTCTTCAGTCAGCTCCCTTCAAGTATTTATCACATCATTGCTCTCTGGTGGGTTTGCCTTCCATCAGCTCACTGTTTCTGCATCTGTATCAAGGCTCTTTTGATGGAGTTGCCTCTTTGATTCATTAGCTCAGGAATGAATTAGTTAGTCCAGCCACAATGTAAGGAAAGTCATTTCAAATCTACCCAAAACTATATGACCACTACTGGTAAATTTTTAAAAAGATATTAGAACTATAGTTATGTGCTTTAAAATGCTTTCTCAATATTTTATTTCCTGCAATTCCCTGTATGTATACACACATTTATTTCTTTTTACACTGTTTCAGTGATAGAGGAAGGCTGAATGCGATTTTCACATTGATAAGAAGGTGAGAAATGAGGACAACCTGTTTGGCCATGCAACAGAGAAAGAAGATTCTACCAGAGTATATGGAACAGGAATAATAAAAGGAGAAACTGTCTTCTAATTGGAAGTTCCATTTCTGTGCTTAAGAAGTAAAAATGAACTAGTATCACTCCATCACCTGCATCTGCGAGCTATGAGGGGATCTCCATAGACTGGATAGGAATGTTCCCTCACCAGAAGCGCTCATGGTCAAGTTGCTTAAGAATAAAACTTGATTCTAGTTCTTCTTGTCCAAGGCTTCTGTTTCTCTCTTCCCATTCTTCCTCTTACCATAGCAGACCATCACACCAGCCCAGTGTCAGTGCTGGGAACATCATGATTCCTCAAAAGAATTCACCCCTCAACGAGATTAATGGCTGATGCGCCTACCTTTGTTTACCCTGGACTGCTTTGGGTCTTATGATTCCATTCCATTGTCCAATTTGCAAGAGAATTCTTCAAAACTAGACAAGAAATGTTACACATTTTTTCCAAATATAATATTTTTTCCAAATCATCTAGAAATTTCATACTATTTAAGAAAGTTACTACTTCAGTATTGTTGAATATACAGAATAAACTTTTCTTTTTGTAGTTTTGTTGTTGTTGTTGTTGTTTTTCAAGACAGGGTCTCTCTTTGTAATAATCCTGGCTGTCCTAGAACTCAATCAATAGACCAGGCTGGCCTCGAACTCACAGAGATCTGTCTGCTTCTGTCTTCTATACTGGGATTAAAGGAGTGCACTACCACCACCCAGCTCAGAGTAAACTTTTTTTTTATTTTTCCATTCAAAAATGTACACTTCCTCCCCTCCTCCCATTTCCCTCCTGCTCCCCCACTCACCTTCCTCCCTCACCCTCCAGCCTTAAGACAGGGCAGGGTACCCTGTACTGTGGGAAGTCCAAGGCTCTCCCACTTCCATCCAGGCCTAGGAAGGTGTGCATCCAAATAGACTAGGGTCCCAAAAAGTCAGTACATGCAGTAGAAACAAGTCCCAGTGCCATTATCAATGGCTTCTCAGTCAGCCCCCATTATCAGCCACAATCAGAGAGTCCAGTTTGATCACATGCTCGTTCAGTCCCAATCCAGCTGGATTTGGTGAGCTCCCATTAGATCAGGCACACTGTCTCAGTGGGTGGACCAACTCCTCATGGTCCTGACTTCCTTGCTCATCTTCTCTCTCCTGCTCTTCAACTGGACCTTGGGAGCTCAGTCCAGTGCTCTGATGTGGGTCTCTGTCTCTATCTCCATCCATTGGCAGACGAAGGTTCTATGGTGATATTCAAGATATTCGTCAGTGTGAGTATGGGACAAGGCCAGTTCAGGCACCCTCTCCTCTGCTGCCCAAGGACCAAGCTGGGGACAGCCCCATGGACACCTGGGATCCCCTCTAGAACCAAGTCTCTTGCCAACCCTAAAATGGCTCCCTTAATGAAGATATCTTCTTCCCTGCTCCTATATCCACCCTTCCTCTCCCCCAATCTCTCCCCAATTCTTCCCTTTTCCCATCTCTCCCCCCTTCCCCCTACCCCCATCTCACCCCACCCCTACCCTCATGCTCCCAAGTTTAGCCT
The DNA here is from genome assembly GCA_004026605.1 of Ondatra zibethicus. Taxonomy (NCBI): domain Eukaryota; kingdom Metazoa; phylum Chordata; class Mammalia; order Rodentia; family Cricetidae; genus Ondatra; species Ondatra zibethicus. Next base: position 43,647 of record PVIU01000794.1, read on the forward strand.
GGCAATCTTGTTTGCTTCCAATTTCCAGGAGGATCTATATATGTTTTTCTTTGGGTTCACCTTATTATTTGGCTTCTCTAGGCTTGTGAACTATAGACTCAATGTCCTTTGTTTATGGTTAGAATCCACTAATGAGTGAGTACATACCATAGTCATCTTTTTGAGTCTGGGTTATCTCACTCAGGATAGTGTAACATGAGGGCCGGGCTTGTCGGGGTTTATGTCCTGCCCAGTCACCCAGCCATTTAGTCCCAGAGCAAATCACACAGAGTCTACATTAGGTTATAAACTGATTGGCCCATTAGCTCAGGCTAAGTATTAGTTCTTATAACTTATATTAACCCATTATTCTTATCTATGTTAGCCACATGGCTTGGTACCTTTTTCAGTGGAGCAGGTCACATTCTGCTTCTTCAGTGGTCTGGGCAGGAGTGTGGAAAGAGCTTCCTTCTTCCCAGCATTCTCCTGTTCTCATTTCCCCGCCTCTACTTCCTGTCTGGTTGACCCGCCTATACTTCCTGCCTGGCCAATCAGCATTTATATAAAACATGATTGACAGAATACAGACAATTCTCGCACACCAGGATAGTGTTTTCTGTTTCCATCTATTTGCATGCAAAATTCAAGATGTCATTGTTTTTTACCACTGAGTAGTATTTTAATGTGTATATATTCCACACTTTCTTTATCTATTCTTCCATTGACGAGCATCTAGATTGTTTCCAGGTCCTGGCTATGACAAATAATGCTGCTATGAACATAGTTGCACAAATGCTTTCTGTAGTATGATTGGGCATCTCTTGGATATATTCTCAAGAGTGGTATTGCTGGATCCTGAGGTAGGTTGAGTCCCAATTTCCTGAGAAACTGCCACACTGATTTCCAAAGTGGTTGCACAAGTTTGCATTCCCACCAGCAATGGATGAGTGTTCCCCTTACTCCACATCCTCTCCAGCATAAGCTATCATTGGTGTTTTTGATTTTAGCCATTCTGACAGGTATAAGATGGTATCTCAAAGTTGTTTTGATTTGCATTTCCCTGATCGCTAAAGAAGTTGAACATGACCTTAATTATCTTTTAGCCATTTGAACTTCTTCTGTTGAGAATTCTCTGTTCAGATCATTACCCCATTTTTTAATTGGGTTATTTAGAATTTTAATGTCTAGTTTCTTGAGCTTTTTATATATTTTGGAGATCAGCCCTTTGTCTGATGTGGGCTTGGTGAAGATCTTCTCCCGTTCAGTAGGATGCCTTTTTGTTCCACCCTCAAAGATTACAGAGCAAACTTTTTAACAGGACTTTAGAGCTAATGAGTAATGGGTGCAAAAACTCATCCAGACAGCGTAAGGTAGTATGATGCAAAGTGAAGCCTCTACATTTAAAATCCTATGATATGGAATCATCTCTACCAGCTCTTCTATTCCCATTGAAATAATATCAAGACATAAAAGTAAGAAATGGTCGACAAAATTCTATTACATACATTAGAAAACAGAATCCAAACAGAATCTGACAGTGGAAACAGAGCTACAAACAACATAAAAAGTGCATTATTTTTTCTATGGGAACCTGAGCCTAAATTTCGAAAAATTTCCTAGGGAGACAGCCCAGCTGGTAACGTACTTATACAACATGAGCACCCAAGTTTGATCCCCAGTAGTCAAGTGAAAATGTGGGTACAGTGCCACGTGCTTGTCATTCCAGCACTGGGGAAGCAGAGCCCAGCAGATCTCTGGAGCTTGTTAGCCACCTAATCTACAGAATCAGTGGGCCTCTAGTGAGAGACCCTATGTCAAAAGGGGGGTGGGGTGGCCAGAACCTGAAGAACAACACCCAGTGTTGACCAATGCATATACCTGCCAACACACATATGCAAACACAAATGCATGTACACACCAACATACGAAGATCACTGTGTTTTGTTTTGGTTTTTCACTTGGAAAAAGAAGTAAAAAGGATTACTGAACATCAGAAATACGATTATTACAACATAAAAATAATTTATTTGAGGGGATAAATTTCACTTTTATTTCACTAGTGAAGCAATAGTAATCTGAATTATTGACATGAATATTCTTTAGATGTAAGGTGAAACACTAAGCTTACACAAGAAAGGTTAGAGAGAATATAAAAAAGTGTTCTTCAGAAGTAAATATGTGGAATATAGTAACAAAGGAGTTGAGGAAATTATAGAAACACATTTTTATGAGGTTAGAAAGGATAATTTGCCAATTAGAGACAGCCTACAACAACAATTCTCAACCTGTGGGTTGTAACTTCCATATCAGATATCCTGCATATCAGATACTTACATTACGATTCATAACAGTAGCAAAATTGCAGTTCTGAAGTAGCAGTGAAATAATTTTATGGTTGGGGTCACCAAAACATGAGGAACTGCATTAAAGGGTCTCAGCATTAGTAAGGTTGAGAACCACTGGCCTATGGACTGATGCAAAACAATGGAAATTATATGGAAAACAGTGATGAAAAATATATCAATAATGTCCATCAAAACTAGGGAAGTTATATAAGGAATGAGAGTCTCGCTTGTCTTCTTAGGCATAATGAAGCACTGTCCCAAAATCCTGAAGGAAAATCATGCATCTGCATCAGATCCTCAGTCACATTAGACCCTCTGCCGGTCATTCCAATATGGCATTGCAGAGACTCTGGGAATAAAAGTGTGTAAACTCTGTACCGCCAACAATCTCTGTTTCTCAAGAATGTCCTCCAGTCAAGGAGAAATTAAAGCCGTAAAATCAGGAACCCAAGACATGAAATGCGTGATGAACAAAGACACTGTGTACCATGATCTAATTACAGCCAACAGAGACAATGCAGTGGGAGTAGAACGTGGGGTCAGGCTTCAGTGCAGTTGAGGGCTAACTAAGGAAAACACTGGAAGGAAATTCAGTCCGATTTCAACCAGATTATCTGATGATGGGAAACGTGTGGGTAATTTTTAAATTATGATAAAGTTGGAGCTTGCCAAGAGAAAGGCTGCCAATGCTGATAACCTTAAAAACCTTTATAGAAAATATATGTCAGTGTTGATTAAAATTCAAACTGCAATCAAATATATCAGGGGAGAGGGTCCAGGTGATGTGTGACTTGAAACTAACAGAGACTCCACCATCCATAAGTCATCCCCTCAAATGACCCACAAAAACTTTGTTGTTGCCGAAAATCTAAACACGGAAGAGGAGAGCAGGGTGAGTAATTACAGGGTCTCCAATGACAAGTAGTGTTTTCATCACACATTTCTGGCCATATCAAGTCACACAATCATATCTATGTTCACAGCACAAAAAAAAAGAATTTTCAATCCTCATAACGATCAGTAAAGGTGTGTCCCATGTACACTCAGTTCTACTACAGTAGACAAAGCCACCGTTTGAGTTTGTGTGTGTATGCTAGAAACACAGTCTTCATATTTATGTATGTCAAAATGTAGAGGAGGGGCTTTGGAGGTGTGTAGGGTTAGATGAAAAGTCACACAGGTAACCCCAACCCATAGTGGGTTAGTAGTTTCACATGAAGAGATAGAGTCAAGTTAGCACCCCTGCTGTGTTACATCAAGGGATGTTCTCACTCATATAATGATGCAACAGGAAGGCACTCGTGAAAGCTTTGCAGGTGTGGGTAACACACTCCTGACTGTCCAGTCTCTAACAGTGTGAGTCAGTTTAAGTTCCATCATATACAAATTCATCATCTTCGGTATAAAACAGAACACCAGAAACCATAAGAATCCTCCAATCCTTTAGAAGAAGTGTAATAAATATTTTTAAAGATTAGAAGATAATATTATGATGTCACAAGTACCATGAAAGACAACAGAGAGAGGATCAATATGAATAAGAGATACGTCTACGGTTAATGTCAAAGGCTCAGGCTTCAAGACAGTAAAAGCTGTGGGGCTATTTTCATGTCCAGGTTAAAAAGAGGAATATGATAAATTATGAAGAAGAGGGTGAAGGAGAGGAACAAAAGGAAGAAGGCAGGGGGCCCACACTGACATCCAAGAAGCTCAACTGCACAGCAGAGCAAAGGAATGCAGAAGGTCTCCGTTGAGTGGGATGAAAGTCCACCACTTCAAGCTACAGGTTCCAACACACCATACTGTGCATCATCAAAGCATGTGAGTTAAAGCAAGGGGATTTGACACGACTAAAATCACATTGGTTATAGTCTAATAACTGAGGATTGAGGTGCAATCTCCATGTCTCTGATGTATGTCTGAGTATATGGAGGTAACATTACTACTCAGAAAAATGTATTGATTTAATTCATCTTCTTTATGACTAGTAAAAGAAAAATGTACAATACTAAAGAAATTTTAGTAGGTCCCTATGGCAAAAATAATCAAAGGTAATAACAACACAACTTTAGCTCAACACTTCCATGACATGTCTTTGTTTCTGTCATTCAAAGAGATTAGCATGAGGTTGGCATACCAGCTCCACATATATCTTCATATTCTCTATATAACTTATCTACCTTAAGTATTTGAGGACAATTAATATATTCCTGTTTTCCAATGGTACCAGTTAACAAGTCCTTTAACTTTTATAAACAGATACATTTTCATTGTTGTGTTAGTTGGTCTTACAATATATATCAGAAGACACAGAATCGTAATCATTATAATTGATTTATTTTCTAAGTTAAAATTTTGTTTTGTAAGTTTAGAGTTCCAACTGTGTTTAAAATTAGCTAGCAAGACATCTAGCCAGAGCTGAGGGGGTGGCTTCCTAGTATTCACCTCATGTGCATAAGCCCAGAGTCAATCCCTGATGCTGGAATAAAAACATCCTAAGACAGGTAAGGAAAACAAAGGCCAGCTATGATACTACACACTGCAACAGTGAAATGATCTTAACTCAGCTAAGACTTCTCAGGTCCAGTCACTTTAAAACCATACAGGAATTCAGCCATATATTATTATATCCTCTGAGCCGGGAATCCCATTCTTTTACATAAAGGTAACAGGATAAAAAGCCAGTACAGGGGGTGGGCAAAGTGACTTAGTCAGCAAAATGTTTACTATGCAAAGCTTGAGGACCTGAGTTTACATTCCCCAGCATCCATGTAGAAAGCCAGGGACAGCAGAATGTGCTTGCAATCCCAGCAAGCAGTTCCTAAGGGCTCGATGGCCAGGCAGTCTAGCTAAATTGGTGATCTCCAAGTCCAGTGAGAGACCATGTGTTAAGACAACAAAGTGGAGAGCAATTGAGGAAGATACTCAGTGTTGACCTCTGACCTATATGTGCACTAGCACGCTCACACATGCACACACACACACACACACACAGAGAGAGAGAGAGAGAGAGAGAGAGAGAGAGAGAGAGAGAGAGAGAGAGAGAGACACGCACATATGCAAAAATGTACACACATCACATACACAAAGTCTATTCAGATGTGGTGTATGTTTGGACATGAGGTCAAGGCCAGCCTAGATGACCTCATCTATAGATAAATAACTACATAAAGCATAATGCCTTTTAAATAGATAACAGATAAATGAAAGAGTCATTGATACATAACTATGACTTCTGATTAGCTAGAATACATAAAGAATAATTTTTCTTAGTATCTGTAGCAAAATAGGTCAGAAGATGAAATTTGTGCTTTTTTCTGTATTTTGGACACTGTTACTGCAAAAATTAAAAGTAATCTTGCCTCTGTATCTAGATCTAGGTTCTCATGATTTAGAAAAAAATATTCTATTAAATAGACTAAAATCTTTCTAGTTGAATCCTTAGGAAGTTAGTCTTTCCCTGTGAGCAGAAGACTTGCTAAAAGCAAATGGTGAAAGGTAGGAATATTGTCAAATTTATTAATGTATTAATTGTCTTTTGTAGGTTTCAGGTTAAATTTTGATCACAGTTCCTGGTAACTGAAGAAAATGGCAGCAATATTCTATCAGGGGAACAATACTTAAAATTAAGAAAGTTTACTGAGTTTCGGCTACCTCTGCCAAAGAACAGCTTTGAAAAAAATTGTCTGCAGAATTTTCAGTAGTTCTTTGAAAATTGTTTGTTTTATGAGAAGGTATATTTTAAAAAATAAATGCTGTATAGTTAATATTTTAGGATCACAGTGCTGCCACCAAATTTGTATTACCTTTCCAATAACAGTGGAAGATTTGCTCTCTCAGATCACAATGTGTAACTGTGAAAATCACCTAGAGAGGCAAGGCCATGATCAATGAGGCTGCCATGGAGTCGAGACTCTGGAGGAGTAAAGCTTCTAGCATAGAATTCATTTTCTGTGCAATATTCTCTGACCAGAACCACCATCAACAAAACATACACACACAGAGGGAGAGGGGGGAGGGAGAGAGGAGGGAGAGAGAGAGGTTTGACCGCAAATAGAATGGACCATCTGCATGCCTCTTACCAAATGAAATGCTGAATTTAGCCCTGAATCATGCAGTTCCAAAATTATGTATGCCAGGCCTCTATAGTGCTGGAAATTGTTGCCGGTTCCTTTCCAATACTCCAACTGGAGTGGTCTTGACACCATTTGACATTAATAAGGGGAGAGAAACGCGTTGAAACAGCATACCGACATTGTCGCCAAATACCCAGCCCATTTTACTAACATACAAATAAAAGAGCAAGCTTCTTCATCTCCCATTCCTTGCAGTGACTCTCTTGGTAAAGAAGCCAGCGCAGCAGTAAACAACCGCTATTGCCATGATCACGCAGACGTCAGCCCCACAGAAAACCCAGGGAGTTCTCAGGCACAGACTTTGGCATTCCCCCAAGTCGCTACCACCACCTCACACCATCCCATAGAGCAAGCAAGTCCATCTGAAAGACCTCACAAGAGGCCTCCACTTTACTTTGTGCAATTATCTCCCAATAATACCGGAAAATCTCATTTTATATGAAGCAACTGACGTAAAACACAACTGACTAAATCTTATAGTTTATTCCATTTTTATTGTTTTTGGACTAGTGAGTCCACCAGGAAACTATTGTGATTTCAGATTACTATTTCTAAGGCAAAATGGAACCTTGTCAATCTTGCTGCGCTTCTTTTAAGAACAGGAGTCAAATGTGTACTACTTTAGCTTCTTCTAAGCTGAGGACAAAGGCTTCTCCAAGTTCTCTCTCTCTCTCTCTCTCTCTCTCTCTCTCCAAAACTCCTAATCCAAGTTTATTTGGTAGATACTATGTGTGTGTGTGTGTGTGTGTGTACACACTGTTTGGGATATACGTTACATACATATGCATATCAGTATATGAAGTCATATAATTTGATTTTACCAAACGATTTGAGATTATATTTTTTCTATTAAAAATAACTAGTCTCTTTTTTCCTCCTCATTTTGTTTTAATATACATGCCAGTGAATTAAGTTCCGTTTTTAGTTAATTCTAGTGGCCCATTATGTTTGAAGAGATAATTATTGGTCTCTATGTGCCTTAGTATTCAAATGAAGAAAAGTTTTAATGGACAGACCACATTCTGCAGCTAGCTTGTAAATGAAGATTGTTGGTCACAAATGACATTGGTCAAGGAATGTGGCTAACCTGGGGCATGAATATCTCTTACTAGGAAAGCAGGTTTTGGACAGGCAAATGTCCATTAGTTTTAGTAGCTTTGTTCCAAGGATGCTGCATTTGAAGACCACAATAGATGAAGTTTCAGAACCAATCATGCTAATGTTCATATTTGCCTGGATACGTAGAGCACATGTCTACCTAGGAATCTCTTACACCTATATTTTACCCTCAAAGTCAAGTGTTAGCTGGAGTTATCACTCAGCTTGGTTTTCTTTTTCCTTTTTTTTTATGATGTTTGAAGTTTATTGTACCATTTAGAGAAAGTTTCTGAGATGCAGAAAGTAGAGCAAACTTGGGGTTTCCTCCCTTTCACTTCACACAATTAATCTAGACAGTGGATCTTAAGCGGGCCAAGGCGATTTCCATAGCTTAAAGAGAAGACAGCAAACCTGGCTTTATCCTTTACTCATAACTCTTTCAGAAACATGGGAGAAAATGTGAGGCCCACTGTGAGTTGAACAATAATCATAAAATTAGGAACAAAAGAATCCAGCAGAACAAAGCCTTGTCTTCCTCTTTTCCCCTTTCTTTTTTAGGATTCTAAATCACATACAAAACATTTGTTCTGCTCCAGCTCTTTGTGAACTAATTGGCTTTCCTGGAGGGATAGGTAATTGTACCTGACTACACACGCTGTCCTGAGCTCCCTTGGAAAGCTCCAGTAAGCTTCTAGTGTTAGCAGCCATCAAGGATTTCACAGGTCAGGCATCGGATCGATACAGCTAAAAGCAGCAGGGACTGTAATGTCGACAGCAGGTTTCAGAAAGCCCTGCAAGTGCCAGTTTGTTCCTCTTCATGCAGAAGCTCAAGACAGCTTAATTAACCCTTGGAAAATACAATTTATCCAGAGGCTCGGCAGGTCCCTACCAGGCCCTACTGGGGAACTGATGGGAGAGATACTGTAGCTGGCGGCGCTGAATTCCCATTTCCCCCTTTAATGCTGCTTCAGTTAGGATGCAAAGCAAACATGATTTTCAGTGGATGTGCTCATCCTGTCCTGAAGAGCATGCGATAGGAGGCTGCTTTAGAGGGGTTTTGTTAGAACTCACTTGTGACTTCGGCAGGAGGAAGGCCCAGCTGAGCATTGATCATCTGAGTCCTGGGGTGAGGAGCCGGGATGTGTGTGCACGGGTGTGTGCGCGCAGATCAGATGTGATGGGGTGAGGGGAGCTGAGTGGAGAAAGGAAAGCAAAGGCATTATTGTTAACTTTTTACTGATGTAAATGCTTTTGTGAAGACGTTCCCTCATTATGTGTCTGTTGCTCATGTCTGTAATATCACATAATTAAGAAAGTGCAGATCGGAAAATAAGAGTACAGCCCCAAAATACTTCAACTGCAAACATTAAGCACCTGCCAGGGGCCACGATCAGGAAGAAGTTTGCTGTGTGTGGCAGTGAGGTCCTCTCCTCCACTGTTACCCTCCACACCATGGAGTTTTTATCCCACTACAATTCTTCCACATGAGGGTAAAGCTTTGGAAAGGGCATTAACGATGCCAGACATAGACAGAAAACGTCTGAAGTTATTGGGGCTTGAACAAATGTTCCACAAGTGCTCAGAGCATACGCTGAAGCTGACTGTCCCCACACCAGTAACTGCATTCATACGCACATCAGACATGTTTTAAACCTGTGTCATTTCAATGAATTCACATAAGTCTTTTTCTAAGCTCATACCTGTGGTCATCCGTGAGGGCTCACAGCATCCCCGTCACAGAACACTAGCTCCTGTGGGGATGCTCCCAAAGAGATGGTGTCTCGCTTCTGCCGCCTCATTTTCATTTTTGATCAGAAGCAAAGGAGAGTGAGGTGGAAGACATTAAGTTAAATACAGATTAGATGTGTAAAATGGCGGTATCTTTTAGAGCACAACCTAGCCATGACTTCTTTAAAGTAATTTATAACAAATGGCATGTGAACAGGGTAAAACTCTCATAGCACATGGGAAATGAGGCATCTATCCCCAGTCATTACTGTCCTCCCCAGAGAGATAAGGTGCAGCCACTCCCGATACCATCCCTTTTGGCACGAGTTTGTCCAGCAGACATGGTCTGGGCAGTTATAATGTGAAGGATCTTGTTCTACACCTCGGTTATACGATGAGGAAAAAAATTACAAGTAAGGAGAACGTTAAACAATTTCCTCGCTAGCATGAGTTAGGCAGAAGACGCGCAGGCAGAACGCATATATAACCATGCTGTGAATGACTGTGAAGAATGCAGAAGAACATGTGGAAATTTGGATTTATATCATTATCAGTACAGTAAGGGAAAGTTTCTCTAAAATCCACGGTGTTTGAGGCAAACCTGAAGCGAGTTCCATTGCACGCAGAGGAAGAGATTACTAGATTGAAAGGGCGTGTGAGGAACGTCCTGAGGCAGAGGCATGCTCTGTGCCACCACAAAGGATGCTTTGGGGACTGAAGTGAAAGGAACATGGGGCAGCTGGGGGTGGGGCAGCTGGTTGGGGGGGGAGGGCACTGAGTTAAAAACATGGTCACAAGCCAAGTAAGACCTTGGCAGCCTTGCGAGATTTTTCATGGCAAGGAACTAGAAAGCTCAGATGTGAACACAAAGCTACCTGCATGCCATTAACTACCATCCTATACTGACCCCTCATGCTGAGGTTTTGTTTGGCAAATGATTTATGGTCCGTGAAATTCTCCCTCTGAATCTTCCTTGTTACAACTCCCACCAATCAGTAAATCAGTTGAATGCAATTCCAAGACAGCAGATGTACTGACGGACATCCAGAAAGGCTCTGTCCCTCCCTGAAAATGTGTGTGAAGAGCAGCTACAGGCCCAGCCAAGAAGCACATACAAGGCTGAGCTGTAGCTCTGGGGCGAGCATGTACCTATACTTTCAGAAAGTTGCATGCATAGCCGGTCCTTGACCAGTTCTGTAAACAGATCACAGAAATTAACCAAGGAGACTTCTGCATTTCCTAGACCAAGCGAGGCCTAGGGGAGTGAATACTGTTCAAATTTGGACACATCTCTAGTGATTTGGAATCTGTGATCTTCTACCTCAGTCTGGCATTCTTTCCTCTCCTAACAGCTATGGCCCAATCCCCTCCTCCCAACCTCTGTTACTGGGTCTTCTTACTGGTACTTATTTACAAGTTGTAAGAATGCCTGTGGCCAGGACATGAGCTGAGATAAGCATCTGAAACCTTTAAACATTACTGCTCATTTTATGGTCCTTCTTTTCTCTCCGGAAATGGTCTGCTAATGCAGCTGGCAGCAGCAGACAGATTTATCCGGCGTGTCTAATAGTTTTGAGGCAGACGTAGGAGGGTCAGGAGTTTGAGACCAAGCTCAACTAGATGGGGAGACTGTGTTCAAAAATAAAAAAGAAAGGAAGGAAAGGAAAATAACCTGTACACATGAAAGGTCTACTTTACTTCAAAGCCTTGGTTCTGCGAAGTGAGGTAGGGCAGGAGGCAGTTTGGGTCAAAAGTCTGAATTCATTTGCTAGGTGACCAGCTTGCTAGGTGATTTCTGTCAAGTCACTTTCCATGCTAAATTATCATTTTTACAAATGGAGATTTGAAAAGATTCCCACAAGTCCTGCAGGCATTACAGATTACAGATATGCAATATCAAAAGGATGAACCACAGACATCAGTGTGGCCTCACCACAGATACGCACCACCATCAGGCTGGCCCACAGATGTCAGCGTGTCCCTCACACCCTGTCCCAGTTCTCGGTTACTGAGCTTTCTATGCATCTCATACAGCCACTTTTCAAACTGTGGCATATGCTCCTAATTTACACTTTATTAAAGCTCAGCTCGTTTTTCTATAGTCTGTTTCTCAAGATGACTTAGAAGAAATCAGAATTTGTGTGCTATTCATTGCTTCTCAGAAGCGTAGTTTCAAGATGTATCTAGGCAATGGTACTTTTCCACAGCATAATTGTATCCTAATGTAAAAACTGCAAATATATTTCTTTCTCCACGTTTGACAAATCCTTAAATGGCCTCATGTTTCAGCATCATTATGTAACACACAAAAGAAGATGCATCTATGTGAACTTAGACACATAAATAGGCTTTTAAAAAAATCTTGACACATTACCGCATACCATGTTTTTTATATATTATAAAAGAACAGGAGATTAATACTCTAACTAAAGTTGGATAATTTCTTAGATTTATCTGAATTCCCATAGTACCTATTCCACTCCATCACACATTCAAATATCAATCTTGTTCACCCTGTTTCCAGAGTATTCATATACCAATTGCTTTTGGACATAATTTTTTAATTCTTTTTATAACCAATCAATGATTATATCTGCTTAACAAAGATGAGAGATTGTCAGCTTGTTAACCAATGATTTGCTCATATTATCATCATTACAACTTGTTAGACTGAAAACCAAAGAAGCAGCAAATATATCTACTTGTTTAATGGGTTTTGCAGGATGGTCTTTAGTGGTCTACAAAACTATCCTGGTACTATCTCAAACAGCACCTCTATTTTGCTTCAGTTTGTGAGTGGCTTTTTTCTCTTCAGAAGTTTATTACTTTATGAAATAATGCTATAGGATATACTCATTTTTATTTTTATTTCATGTCTTTGTGTGTTTTGTAGATGGACGTTTCTGTTCTGCCCGGTCCCACAGCCATCCAGTCCCAAAGAAACACACAGAGGCTTATATTAATTATAAACTGTTTGGCCTATTACTTTATTAGTTATCTCTTACAACTTAAATTAACCCATAATTCTTGTCTATGTTTAACCACATGGCTTGGTACCATTTCTCAGTGAGGCATTCTCATCTTGCTTCCTCTGTGTCTGGCCAGTGACTGACTCTCTGCCTTTCCTCTTCCCAGAATTCTCTTAGTCTAGTCACTTCGTCTATAATTCCTGACTGACTAGGGCCAATCAGTGTTTTATTAAACTGATACAAGTGACAAATCTTTACAGTGTACAAGAGCATTATCCCACTGCATTTCCCCTTTTTTTTCTGAATCTAATCTCCTTTGTTTAGCTTTTTTCTTGGTCATTATCCATAACAACCAACACCCTAAACAAAGACAAACATCCATAATCCATCCTTTGGAAATGTGGACGTATTTTTCTAGGTTACTTCCTGCTCATTGGGAGCACTGATAATCTTATGGAGAATAATCTTATAGGGACCCAAAGAAAATTTGGGATTATGCAAGTCCTTACTAGAGTATTCTGTGAGGTTGGATCATCTTAGTCAGCAGCCTTGAAGCTGCTCTGGATGCAGAGCTCAGAAGAAACTACAACAGAGGTGCTCCAAGATGTTGGATCATTTGGGCCATTTTTCCCATTGGAGATTTTCCAGGGGGTCTTCTCAATAAAACCTTATTTTTCTTAAACAAGAATGAATCCACAGCCTCTCATTTCCTGTGGAAACAAAAGTAAAACCTTATCTCCAAGTATCATATCTTTTGACTTAAATTTTGACATCAAGGCATTTTCAAAATATATAGGTTAGATTAATCAAGCAGTATTTATAATCAAATGTCTTTTAGCAGCTGTTGCTCCTTCCTCAGCAGTCAATCAATTCAAAGACAACACAATAACATACAGTATCTAGATTCTCTATGTGGCTTTGTTTTTACTCTATTTTTTATTTTTATTTTTAACTTTTGGATTTTGAGATAGGGTCTCTCTGTGTATCTTTGACTGTCCTGGATCTCACTCTGTAGACCAGGCTGGCCTCGAACTCACAGAGGTCCGCCTGCCTTTGCCTCCCAAATGCTGGGATGAAAGGCGTGCGCCACCACCGCCCAGCTCTTCTACTTCTGTTTTTAAGAGCACATTCTTTACCCTTTTGCTTTTCTCTCTCAAGCTTACATATACTTTTAAACACACTGTAAACCATTTAGAGGTCTTTTTCTCCTTCTGAATCTGTCTTTACTGTATATATCTGTCTTTTTCTGAGGACATGAGTCTTTAGTCTGCTACGTGGCATGGCTAGGATTAAAGCTGCAGTTTTGCAGGCTGGTGCCACCCCATTCTTTGGCTTCCTGAGAGTCTAGTTTCATGACAGATGTACTGGTGGGGGACCACATTTATTGCTACAACTCTGTGGAGTTTCTAGGTCCATGTCACCACCAAGAAAAATGCCACTGGCTGCTCATCAATACCACTTAAGTATTTGGTAGCAAGGCCTCTTAAAAGAGCGGCATGGTTTTTGCTGCTAATGCTAAGTCAGGAAGCCTCTCTTAAAGGAGCTGTGCCTCTGCTTGCCCCTAGCAAACAGAACCCTGAGAAAATGCTTCTACCAAGAAGTCATGCTTTACTCTGTTCTTTTATGTCTAGAATCCCTTCTCAAACTCCATCAGGTTTTATGTGATGTAGTTGTCCCATATTGGCACCATTTGTAGATGGAAGTTTCTATCCTGCCCAATCTTATACCCATTCAGTCCCAAAGAAACACACAGAGGTTTATATTAATTATAAACTGTTTGGCCTATTAACTCTGACTTATTTTCAGCTAGCTCTTACAACTTAAATTAACTCATAATTCTTGTCTATGTTTAACCACCTTGGTACCTTTTCTCAGTGATGTAGCAATGAGGGACTCGGGCTGCGTTCCCGGCGCCGGGCCCCTTGTTCTGTCCCACCCGGCTCCCAGTGCGTACCCAAAATAATTACACGGAAACTGTATTTATTTAAATACTGCCTGGCCCATTATCTCCAGCCCCTTATTGGCTAACTCTCACATATTATTTTAGCCCATCTCCATTAATGTGTATCGCCACTTGAGTTGTGGCTTACTGGCATGAGTCTAACCCGTGTCCATCTTGTCCTGGAGAAGCATGGCATCTGCGTCTGTCACATTGCCTTCTCTCTCACAGCATTTTGTTCTGTCTACTCCGCCCACTTAAGGGCTGCCCTATCAAATGGCCAAGGCAGTTTTCTTTATTTAACCAATGAGGGCAATACACAAATAGAAGACCCTCCTACACCACAGTGAGGTATCGTCATCTTGCTTTCTCTGTGTGTGGCTAGTGACTGACACTCTGCCTTTCCTCTTCCTAAAATTCTCTTAGTCTGGTCACTCCACCTATATCTCCTGCTTGGCTACTGGCCAATCAATATCTTATTAAATTAATATGAGTGAGACATCTTTACATATACAAGAGCATTGTCGCACAGCAGTGCTTTGCCTGCATATATGTCTATGTACCACATGCATATAGTGCCTACAGAGGCCAAAAAAATGGTGTTGGATTCTCTGAAACTAAAATTATAGATGGTTGTTAGATGCAATGTTGTTGGTGAGAACCAAACCCAGGCCCTTGGCAAAAGCAATAAGTATTCTTAACCACTGAGTCATCTCTCCAGTCCTACACATCCATACTAGTTAGCCCTCACTGTGAATATGTAGTAATGAAAGCGAGCAGGCTGCTTGTCGTCCCAGCCACCCTTGGCTGTGTCCCGCCGCCCGGCTAGCTTACACCCGAAATAACCACATGGAAGTTGTATTAATTAAATTACTGCCTGGCCCATTATATATAGCCTCTTCTTGGCCA
The DNA here is from genome assembly GCA_004026605.1 of Ondatra zibethicus. NCBI lineage: Eukaryota > Metazoa > Chordata > Mammalia > Rodentia > Cricetidae > Ondatra > Ondatra zibethicus. The sequence continues at coordinate 58,750 of PVIU01000794.1, forward strand.
ACTCTCACTCTTGATCTAACCCATTTCTATTAATCTGTGTTCACCACGAGGTCATGGCTTACTGGGAAAGCTTCTAACTAGTGTCTGTCTCGGGCAGGAGAAACATGGCATCTGCCACACTTCCCTTCTTCCCAGCATTCTGTTCTGTCTACTCTGCCCACCTAAGGGCTGCCCTATCAAAAGGCTAAGGCAGTCTCTTTATTCAACCAGTGGAAGCAAAACATAAACAGAAGAACCTCCTACACCATGAATACATTGTCAGAGAAGAAGGCTAGCCTTTCTAATCACTGTCTCAAGTGCCTAATAGTTTTGAGTATACAGCAGATATACACATTTTTGGTTAAATAAATGAACTTTGACCCATTATATGTATTTTTAAAGACATATACAGCACATTATCTTAAAGCATATCAATACTCAACCATAGACATATGGTGTATTAATATTGGAATATCTTGAAAACTTGTAACTATACAGCACTAATAAGCACACATACTTGAAACTGAGTATTTGTCAGGTCACTTTAAAGAATGGGAACTCCTCCAGAGGTTAAGGTAAAAGCTGTTGTTCTTCAATAACCCACTCTGTGTAGGAACACTGGTCCAAGGCACCAGGAAACTAAAAGGAGAAGAAAGATCCAGGATTTCACAGAATACAATTTATTGGGGACATATTGATAAAACCACATCTTAGGTGGCAATAAGATCAGTTGGAATCACGGGGGGACACATAAAGTTGTCAGCATGACATGGTTTACCTCAAGCTAATCTCAAAAACGTCAGATGCATTCCTTGTGCTTGCCACAAAGTGCCACATTTCATTCTAATGGCCTTGCTTAGCTGTCCATGCTGGAAAATGAGGGTGGAAACACTAACCAAGTTGCTCTAAAGCAATCATGATGATTTTGACTCAAGATGGCAGCACAAATGTTAAGCTAAATTTTAACTTCTGGACATGCTTATTTGTCCAGTCTTTCCCTAAACAACTGATGGGAAAATATACTTATTATTTATCAGGGAGTAAAGGTGCAAAGACAGAATTTTCATATCTGGCAATGGGCTAGTGATAGGAGCATCTGAGCAATAGCTGTCCTTCTTTAGGTCTCACTACTCCCTTCCTTGCCTGATTCTAGCCTTATAGAGCAATCATTGGATTATAAATTGTCTCCTTGGGTTTCTTGATGAAAGAAGGGTCGCTTCCTGTTTAAGAAATACTGCCTTTCACATCTCTAGAGAGGATATTTCTAACAATGAACTATAAATCTCTGACTTAGACCTGACCTTTACTGGTTTTAAAGACATTACCACACCCTTAGTCTGTGACAATAGCCAGTGGGTGAGATACAAAATCTGAGGACAGACCCTGAATTAGATGATTGAAAAGAGAGGCCCTGTCACAACTATGATAGGCTACAGTTCATCAGGTCACATCCACACAGTATATATTAATGGGTCCCTTAATATAGTAAATGAAAAATACATTGGCATACATGTACTGCAGTTATAAAATACTTTAAATGCCTACTAACGCTGATTTCCTAAGTTGTTTTTAACACTTCTCTCCCATGTTAGAGAGAGTTAAGACATTGGGCATTCCTTCAGAAGCAGTAAAAAGGCAAGAACCCCAGTCTTATAGCAAATGGCAAGAACTAACTGTGCTGTAGCAATAGACAGTAAGAACTGCACTAGAGCAACAGTTTATGGCTACTCCTAGGTCAGTAAACCAAAATGAACTATCATGATGCCAGTTTTCCCCCCTTGCCTCCTCTGTCCTCTGGGTATTCTAATGGTCTGAATGACTAATTTACAGACAGTTGAATTGTGAGTCAATGGAAGAAAAGGTGATCACAGAATTAACCTTTTGTACTGGGCAGGAAATAAATCTCACTCTGATCACCTTAGACAACTGCTTTCAGGACATGAGCAACTGTAGGATTTATTGAGTACCACAAGACAGATATCATGAATTAACTATTTGGTTTATTTGTGTGCCTTATTTTTCTTTTTGCAAGTCCTAGGGGATGCCTTCAAGTTAGATTCACTTAAAAAATATCCGGCTCGAAAACTAAAAATTTTCCTTGAACAATTCCATCTCTATGATTCTCCTATGATTCTTACCACACGCATGGATATATGGAAGTTACTTTTTCTGCTACATAATTATATAACAACACTAAATAAATATATAGAAGCTTTTCAAGGAAAATAAATTACCCAGGGTTGAATAATTAGAGAGACTACAAAGTAAGACACAGACAAAATAATAAAAGCAAAATATTTATCAATGCTATGGAATTATACTTAGGACAAAGTTAAAAGTTTATGGGGATGACGTTGCCCCCAAGAGTCATAAACTACCTAACAAAATGCTCAGTGCAGATCATGGAAAGCCTCCCTCTGAGTTGTTGGTCAGAGGCGTACAAAGACTGCCGAACAGTACAAGCTATTGCCATTGTCATTGGTTGCTGCCCAGAGCTTGAAGGTTAGACCCTGTTGCTGTACACTTCACTTTCTTCACACAGGACTCAAAGGAATAAGCTGGAGCTGACTTGGAAGCCTCTCTCCAAAGATTAGATCTCATCATGCCACAAAGCGCTGTATGAGTTGCCAAGGCAGTGGGACTGTCTGTAATCCTACCCATGTGTGAAACCAAAACCACAAAAATGATGGAGATGAGAAAATATCCACAGTGTTGTACTTGTGAGACCTCTGTTTTGGAGCTATCAACAGTTACCTAATTGGACCTAAGTCCTACCCAATGGGGGGAAACTCATACCTGGTTCTGTAGACCGGCAGCCAATAACAATGGCTGGAGAGGTCATAGGCTGAGAAGAAAACTTGCTAGTGCCATTTTCATAAGCCAATATGATTTCTAACTAAGTTCTAAATGCTCATCATTCTACTTACAGATAAATGTACCTCATCTAAGAGGCTCCTATTTGCAGTGGACCAGGGATATTGCAGGAATCGACAACTGGTCAAAATGCAAAGAGTAAGGGACAGTGGGGTACCCAACCCCAAGTGAAAAGCAGCACTTCATGTAAGGCTCGGGGAACTTTGTGTACAAGGGAGTAAAAAGAATCTAAGAGCCAAAAGACCAGTGTCTTTTGCATTAGACAGGTAATCGGCACCCACGAACTCTCAACAACATGGTTATCTGAACTACCTGAACACGACGAACCCAGAGACAACAACAGTTGATGTGCCAATGTGGACAGAGGAAATTCACCCTGTTCCCAACCCTAGAAGCTACACGTGCACAACCTCTGCTGAGAGAGTGAGAATCAGTTTCTCTCAGGCATGAGCACCCACATTGGTTGTCTAATCTCAAGTGGTACGGACACACGTACATACAAGAAAAGCTAGGTGGACTCAGTGGTGTGTGTGTGTGTGTGTGTGTGTGTGTGTGTGTGTGTGTGTGTGTGTGTGTGACAATAACTAAAGAAGAGATTGTGAATTTAGAAGGGGAAGAGGCAGGAGATGCAGAAGAGAGAGGGAAAAGTGGGATAGATGCAGTGTCCCTGAATGATATTCTCAAAAAAAAAAAATCTATTAAATGAAAAAATGGGTGGAGAATCTTTTAGGAAAAAAAGTACAAATGACCCACCAAGAATATCCAAAAATATTAAATGTGTGCTAAGTGTAATAAAAACAGAAATATAGAAATATTTGTTCAACTGACATTTATTTGTCCCAGTAGACAAATTAATGAGCCAGGCAACTCTGGGGTCCAGTGAAGAATGATCAGCATAAGCCCCTGTGATAACCCAGTATAAATATTACAATTAAGAGGAATTATCTGCATATATGTATTATAAATCAGGAACCATATCATAAGGAACATTTTACATATTTATCCTAAATCTATGGATCAAATCATCTACTTTTCCACTAATGTAAATGTTATCACATTGAGATACATAATTTCATATGATTTGTGTGATCTTTTTTCCACACAAAAAGTTAAGCCAACAAATTATTTGAACAATTTTGAATATTCATTGTAAATTTAATAACAATACAGAATACATTGTTTTCTTTTTAATCTCTATTTCTTTAGCTTTTCAGAACTTTTTTTTAATAAAATTAGAATTTTAATCATTTTCCCCCTTCCCTTTCTTCCAGCTCTAGTCCTTCCAAGTTCCCCTTCCCCAAACCCTTCCCAGGCCCCCATCTAAAGCTGGTGGCTTCTTTTTGTTTAATTATTGTTGTTATATGTGTATATGTAAATATGTATGTATATGTATGAACAAATACACACACACACACACACAACCTGCTGAGTTCTTTTTTGTTGTTTGTGTGTAAACATCTTTAAGACTGGCCCCCTGCACTGTAGAACCAATAAGGGGACTTAGCCCTAGGACAGACTAAGTCTTCTTTTCCCAGGAGTCATTAGTTTTGTTTTTTTTTAAGAGTCAGGAAAATAAAATCCTAAGAAATTATTACAAATCTGAGGAGAGGCAATCGATAAAGCAGAGGTGAAACTGGAGCACTTGTAGCATATAGTCCACCACAACCATTACTGGAGCGCTTGGACAAGCATCTTCACAGCATCTCGGTGGCTTACCTATAAAAAGAAATCTGGGGATGGTGAGATGGCTCAGGGCTAAAAGCTCTTGTATCAGCTCTGATGACCCCAGTTCAACCACTGTGACTCACATGGAACAAGAAGAGAACATGTTCTTACAAGTTGTCCTCTGTTTTCCACATGTACAAGGCACATGCACACACAAACACATAAAATAACATATATATATATATACCATGCACACAGACACACACACCAAACACATTATAGTAAAAAATATAGAAAGGGAAACCTGAACCATATTTGTACATGACTTTTTCATGTAATAAGCAATATTAAATGAATAAAATCACATATTCAAATTGGCAATAATATTGAAGTATCAGAACTACATATTCCCTAAGCCACTATTCCCCATATACAAAAGTATACAAAATTCATTTAAGTGTTTAATTGGACATTTGAAATGTTCTAAATATTTTTGAGAAACCAGCATAGCAAACACAAAATTGGAACATAATCCAATCTGAAAAAATAAAGTCTATTCTCTTCAATATGTATACATTTTTAATTTTTTTACAGTGAGCCTGACATGTGTGGGTTTATTCTGTGAGCTCAAATATTTTAATTTTGTGATTATATAAATGTCTTCCAACTTACATACTGTCCATAACACAATGATTGACATCTTATAAAAGACAGTCTCTCATCCTGGCCCACCAGACAGATATTTGTATTCTATTCTGACTTCCTGGTGTCCATCGAGGGGCAGCAAATGGAGTGACTGCAGAATGAATGTCACAAATAAATGTATGGACTGATTTCAAGCAAAGGAGAGCTGGAAGGCTATGAAGGATCTTGCTTGTGAGATTAATGCATTGTAATTCCTTTCCAACATTGCTTCAGGATTCTGAGCCCAAACATGCCATTGTACTCTGCATATCTGAACAATCTTATCATTGGTGGGTTTATGAGTCTTCTACCTGTAAAGTTCTACATCATCCACAATGGCTACCTCCCCCAAACAAATGTTTCCAATTAAAGATGCATGTGAGCTCTGTGTGTGTGTGTGTGTGTGTGTGTGTGTGTGTGTGTGTGTGTGTGTGTGTGTGCGCGTGCGTGCATGTGTGTATGTGGATGGTCTATCATGATGAAATTTTATACACAAGAAAAGATTAAATGATAAGCCCTGATTTTAGGTAGAAAAAAAAGTACTATAGAAAGAAATTGCTCCCAAATAAAACAGCCAAATCTTAGAGGCATCAGAAGAGCCAAGTTCAAACTAGAGAAATGTTGAATCATCCTATGAAGAAGAGATAGGCAAAGTAAGGGATCCTTCTATGCCAAATAAGAGGATAAAGTGGTATAGATTAGGATAAAAAGGCTAAGAAAAAGTACGGATTTTAAAACTATGGACAATGAGAGGAAATCCAAACAAATATCTAAATAAAAGAGTAGGTGCTAAAGGTCTTTCTTATCTTAAGATTTAAATCTACAAAATGAGCGGCCTATAACAGCTAAGGAAAACCTGGACAAGAGAGGTTCGTCCTGAGATGCAGTCTAGTGATCTGTCGGACTCTTTAGTTTAGGATGAATTGACCCAGAATAGCCATGGATCAGCTGGGCTGCAAATGCAAAATAGACAAGCGGTTGCAGCACTTTGAGGAAAAAAAAATGTTATGGCCTAAGAGTTGTTAGACACTAGCCATGGCTACAAAAATGCTGCTTTACAGCTTTGAACATATCAAAATAGACCGCTTTTTATTTCCACACATACACAAAATCTTGGATTATTTGTTCTATGTCATCAGATTAATCAAAACTAAAGATAAAATAAGGAAGAAATGGACAACTTTATATTGATTTAAGTCCCAGAAATAAGTTCACAAGGTTGATGTTCTGTGGCATACAGACTAGACTTCATAGTCAAGAACTCTGGAGAGAACACACAGAAGTGCATCTTCCCACACATGAGTCAATACCGAGGAGTGTGTGAATCTGTCTCAAAGTGCCTTCAACACGGCTGTCAGGGAACTGCACTTGCCTCGTTGCAAACCCCTTATCACCAGACTCCTTCTTCCAGAACACTTTAAACAAATAGTATAAAGTGCCTTGGGACTTCCAAACTACAGAATGCTACCCTAAACAATAATGATGAACACACATAACACATAACGAAAGTGCAATAAGGACAGAAACACTGTTGAGGAAGAAATGGACTCCTAAGAAGACAAGATGAAGCCAATGTAGAAGTCAGTAACGCACAGGAACAAAGCAGCCAAAACACGTCTTCACCTTCTAATGATGAAGTCAGTGCCATTTTGTACTTAATTATCAGTAGACATAGCAGATGTGTTTGAGAATGAGGTGAGATTACATATGTCTGATGTACATTGATAGCACAAAATACATTATTTGATGATTGCTAATGTACTAATAAAAAACCTTAAGAATAAATATTTTGCAAATCAAACACTTGAAAATGTAAATATGTTTGCCTAAGTGTGAATTCAGGATGAAATACCTTATCAATTGTAGTTTTTATTTTATCCACAGAACTAATTTTAAAAATAACAATCATGAAACTGAGGGTTATTTGTATACCCAAACTTTGGGGAGAGAGATAATGATACATTAAAACTAAATTATCATCTTATATACTAAATTTATTAAAGAACCAAAGCATGAACTAAATGAACTAACGTTCATTTTAAAAATTTAGAGCAAGTAGTTCAAGGGTATAGTTCAGTGGTAGAGGATCTGGCTGCAGAGAGAGTGGTTCAAGAAGGCCTGAGCAAAGCAAGAGAAAGGAGATTTTAAAGTCAGATCAAACATACGTGAAATGTAAAACAGAAAGGGTACAGCAAATAACAAGAACAAAAGCCTGGAGCTGATTTCTTTGGAGGAACCAGCTGGGGTTATGCTTAAGCAGCTTAGGAAACCTCTTCTCTTGCTCTGATGCAGAGCACGCCTGCTTTGATTTGGAAACCCCATTGTCCACCTAGGAACTTCAAACAGGTCCTCTGTCCAAAGGTCAAGGTCCTTCAGCATCACTATCAAAGAACCTCAATGACCCTTGGGATAGATGTGCTTCCATTCCACTTCCTCTCTTACCTACAACTTTTCCCCAAAGCCTTTATCTCACAAGAGTAGATGGAGTTCAGACATGAGTTTATTTAAATGTAGGAGGAAAGATTATGATGTCAAAGGGCATGTTAAATGCACCCTTTTAAATATATATGTATATATATAGTATGTATGTATATATATAGTATGGATTCATAGTCACATAAAATACTACAATTAAATAAGGCGAAGTTGTGTTTCCTTATAGTAGAATTTAAATGAATACCTTCTATAAAAATATAAAATATTCATAGCTGTGAAAGAAGCATGAAGTAGAACTGTTTCAGTGAAAACCAGAAATAAAAATTGAATGGGTTAAGTGTTTAGTTCAGTGGCAAAGAGCTTGGCCAACATGCACTAGGCCCTGAGTTCAACCCCCAGCACCACAAAAAAGAGAAAAAATAGATACTAAAGAATCATCTATTTAAAACTATTTTTGTTTCAATGATTTGTGGGCTATATTCTAATTTGATGATTTTCTGTTATTTTGGTCCTAGAATATAATTCATTAAGATTTTGCTATAATTTAAAAATGTTATAATGTCTTTTCTGAATGATTAAATTACCAATTAAACATAAATTTAGATTTGTTTGTTTCATTTTAATTTTGTTTGCAACGGCTTACATTTAAAATTTGAATATATGTGCAAAACATATCCATGATTACAAATTCAAATCCATAAAACAAAGTATCTGAATTATTTCTTTTAAATATTTATGTTCTTTCTTTCATTTACAGTTTTCCTCAACTTGATCTTCATTTTTCTCTAAGAACCTATACTGGAAATTATTTTGCATGTTTAAATAAAATATTACTTCTCTAGTAGCTGCGTATTCCCATTGGATGAATGCACAAGAGTTCAATCGGTCCCTCAGTGGTGAGAATTTGAGTTCCTTCCAGATCTGAGCATGATAAATGGTGCTCCTGTAAACAGCCTTGCTCATGCCTTTTAACATTTTTCCTAGGTAGTTTTGGGATAGATTCCTGGAAATGAGCTTTCTGGGTCAGAGGGTAAATGCTTTGTTAGCTATTGCCAAATTTATCCCACAGTAGTCTACATTTATATCACTAGCAACTCAGGAAAATGGCTTCTACTTCAAAGCCTTGCCAACACTTATCAAACGCTTGGGTTTTTGCCAATTGATAAGAAAGAAATAATTGCTCACTATAATTTTAATTGCCATTTCTCTTATTATGAATAAATTTAAACATCTTTTAATAACTTTTAGAATCAGAAAAATGTAAGTATACAAATACATGAAAAGCACGATCTCCTTCTAGCTCATATCCTAAAGAAACAAGAATGTTAGTTAACAAGAACCTAATTAATACAGCATATGCCAACCAAATATAAGTGTGTTTACTCCAAATAGGCCAAAGGGCATTTGTCAGCATGTCCTTTAATATTCTGTAGATTTCAGCTTTTAAAATTCGAATTTTCATATCACAAACTGTTCTCACACACCTCCCCATCTCTCAACAAAGTGAAAGGAGATGAAATACAGAATAATAATTAAACAGCCTTACTGCTAAGCTGTGAGGTGCACTATCTAAGGGGCAATCCATCGTAGCAGTTTCTGGAGATTCTGGAAATAGAATGAAACTCATTACGGCTACAAAGACTCATTCTCATTCCAGGTGCCAAATGTTCATGGAAAAGAGAGGCTCACAGAAAGGACAGCTTCCGGAGCAACTGAGGGTATGTGTCCCAGGCGTCAGAGAGGACCCTGTGTTCAAGGACGCTGTGGCTGGTAGCTAGTGCAGAGTGGGGAGGGAAGAAGGAAGGAGGGAGGGAGAGAGGGAGGGAGGGAGAGGGGGAGAGGGAGAGGAAGGACAGAGAATATTTTATTTTTAAAATTGTTCTTCAAGAAGAACCTATCTTAGTATCCTAGTGGACTTTTTTGATGAAGAAAAGCAATTAAACTTCCTGAAACTACACACTGAGGAGGAAGCACAGATGAAGAGATACTCACAAGGAGAAACAGAAGAGGGGTTAGAAAGGAGGAAGTAGTTCAGAGAACAGAGGGACACTGCAGACGCTCTGAGAGGAAAAATAGCAGTGCTAGCACATCTAAAACCATTTTCTACACTGAGAAGAAAGGAATGAGTGACCTATGAAGCTTGAACAATATTTGCTTATGTTTTACTTTCATAATTGTCGAATGGGATATATAAGATACAATTAATCATGTGATTCACTAAATTGATACCCAGATAGTCCTATGACCAACCAACACAGACAGCTGATGCTTTCCTTAGTCCATGAGGCATTTGGCTGAATACATAAACAAATTTTTACAAATTGTCTATATGCTTAGATGCACAGCAAAATCCCACCGAATCAAGAAAACCGACATGCCATGTCCTTCGAGTACAAGTCCAAGAACAAGAGAGTAAACATAAATTATAATTTCATAAAACTGGTAAGGAGTTTCTTCCAAAAAGTTAGCTAAAGGATACCAGCTCTTTAGACTCTGTAGGGTAAAGCCACAGTCACCCACCTAACATTTATAGCTGAATGTTCTTTGTTAAATGAAAAGTACTATAAGAAGTTTTTGGAAGCAGCCAACTATAGAACTGAAAGCATATAAACATTTTAAATTTAAAATATAGGGGATAAGAGAGAATGACAGCCACACTTGCTTGATGACAAGTGTCAACAGAATATAAAAGGAAAAGGCAGTGTGCACACACAACAATACTTAGATTTGGCTGTTATGACAAAGAAGTGACCATAGCTCAGGCTTGTGAGAGGAGGTTGACTATACATCTAAGGAATGTAACTTAAAGGACACATTCTAAAGAGATGTATTTAACTAAATTGTGCAAAGTATCTTAAATTATATGTAGTGAATACATGCTATTTGTATACTATATTCTAAGATTTATTTATAAAAATCATTTAATCATACCATGGTCACTCCTCTGTCATTCAGAAGAGTAGAATTTGTGTAAATAATATTCTGCAATCAGAGAGAAAAGTATGGTGCTACAAAGAAATGAAGAAAAAATTATTTTTAATAGTAAATTATTATAGATAATCTGACTAATTGAGTCTAATCATTCCAAAATTAATCAGACTCAAAATACATAAATATCATCGCACTATCACACTGGCAAAAACTTCTTAGAAACAACACTGAGTATCAGGAAACATTGAACTAGTATTTTTATGATTTTTTGTTTGTTTTTTAATAGAAAATACATTCTTCTCTCATACAATACATCCCGACCACAGTTTTCCCTCCTTCCACTCCTTTCAGCTTTCCCTTCCCTTTCCTCTCCCCGATCCACTTCCCTTCAGTTTCTTTCAGAGAAAAGCAGGTCTCTGGGAGACAACAACAATATATGACAAAAGAAGATACAATAAGAAAAGACAAAAAGTTCACACACCAAGACTGGACAAGGCAACCCAACAGGATGGAAAGAGTCCCAAGAGCAGGAAAAAGGGCCAGAGACACACCTGCTCCCGCAGTTAGAAGTCTCACAAAAGCACCAAGCTAAGAGCCAGAACATACACAGAGGATGTGGTGCAAACCCATGTAGGCTCTGTGCCTGGCGCTTCAATCTCTGGGAGCTCATATGTTCCCTGCTTGGTTGTTTTGTTGGGCCGTGTTCTCCTGGTGTCTTCCATCCCCTCTTACTCCTACAATCTTTCTGGCCCCTCTTCCATTGAGTTCCCCAAGCTCCCTCCATGGAGATCTCAAATTTAGACTCTCTCTTTCTCTCTCGGCATAATATCTGTCTGTAGGTCTCACACCTCTTCCTATGGGCTGACTGAGGAAGACTCTCTGATGACAACTGGGCATGGCACCAGTCTATGAGTTACAGCATTTAGACTAGTTGTGTTTGATTCTACCGTAGGTCTCTGGACTGTCCAGTTCCTGGCCATCCAACCAGTGTTAGTCATGGGCTCCCTCTCATAGCAAGGACCTTAAGTAAAATCAGATAGTGGTTGGTCACTCCCACAGGTTATATGCCATTATTGCCCAACACATGCCACTTGCAGGCAGGACAAATTGTAATTCAAAGGTTTTGTGGCTGGGTTAGTGTTTACATTTCTCTTTTGGTAGCCTGCAGAGCACCTTCCCTAACCAAAGAGACTAGAATGGAGGGGTGAAGCCTCCATTCTCCCACCAGCTTGACCTCTCTGCGTTCAATGAGCTCTGTGGATGTTGTCTTTGGAAATGGGGCACAGCTGTCAGTTTGCAGAGAGAAACTCTCTGTCCTAGCGTCATCCTGGGTACTCTGCAAATCTCCATGAGACCCCCCCCCATCTTGGTCAGCAACTCGACCTGATGCAACCGAGTCCCACTAGTGAGAGCCTTGCCTGTCTAGAAGAGATGAACAGTTTGAGACTACATATCCCCCATTTTTACCAGTCTTCACTAGGGTCATCCTCATATATTTAAGGAAGTTTCCACTGAACTAGGTTTCTACACCACCACTCAAATGCCCCTCAATTCCAGCTATCCTTTCTTGTACTCTCTACCTCTATCCCATCTCCACTTTCACCTGATCCCTTTCATTTCCATCCCCACCTAACCCAAGTCCACCTCCGAAATCTATTCTTTTTACCCTTCCCAGGGGATACATTTGTTGATGCTAGAGTCCTTCTCTTTGCCTGACCTCTCTGGGTCTGTGAACTACAGCTTGGCCATTGTTTACTTAATGGCTAATATCCACATAGTGAATATATAGTTTGTCTTTCTAGTTCCATCCATTATTCTGTAAGTTTCATGTTATTAAAAAAAAAAACAGATGAGATCGAGCATGGTAAGGGTGATATGGCAACATGTAGAAGAATGCAAAATAAATCTATGTCTATCACCATGCACAAAACTCAAGTCCAAATCCAAATGGATCAAAGACCTCAACATAAAGTCAACCACACTGAACCTCATAGAAGATAAAGTGGGAAGTACACTTGAACACATTGGCACAGGAGACCAGTTCCTAATTATAGCACAGACATTGAGAGAAACAATTAATAAATGGGATCTCCTAAAACTGAAAAGCTTCTGTAAAGCAAAGGACATGGTCAACAAGACAAAACGACAGCCTACAGAATGGGAAAAGATCTTCACCAACCCCACATCAAACAGAGGACCAATCTCCAAAATATACAAACAACTCGGGAAATTGGTCATTAAAAAGAACAAATAATCTAATTTTAAAAAATGGAGTACAGACCTAAACAGAGAACTCTCAATAGAGGAATCTAAAATGGCTGAAAGACACTTAAAGAAATGTTCAACATCCTTAGCCATCAGAGAAATGTAAATCAAAATAATTCTGAGATTCCATCTTACACCTGTAAGAATGGCCAACGTCAAAAATACTGACGACAACTTATGCTGGAAAGGATGTGGGGTAAAGGGACCATTCTCGTATTGCTGGTGGGAGTGCAAAATGGTACAGCCCCTTTGGATATCTCAGAATATTAGGAAACAACCTTCCTCAAGACCCAGAAATACCACTTTTGGTTATATACCCAAAGGATGCTCAACTGTACCACAAAGACACATGCTCAACTATGTTCATAGAAGCATTGTTTGTCATAGCCAGAACCTGGAAATAACCTAAATGCCCCTTGACCAAAGAATGGATAAGGAAAACATTTACACAATGGAGTACTACACAGCAGAAAAAAATGACATCTTGAAATCTGCACGCAAATGGATGGATCTAGAAAACATCATATTGAGTGAGGTATCCCAGACCCAGAAAGACAAACATCATACATACTCACTCATAAATGGCTTTTAAACATAAAGCAAAGAAAACCAGCCTACAATTCACAATCACCAAGAACCTAGACAATAATGATGACCCTAAGAGACATACATGGATCTAATCTACATGGGAAGTAGAAAAAGACAAGATCTCCTGAGTAAATTGGGACCATGGGGATCATGGGAGAGGGTGAAGGGGATGGGGAGAGGAAGAGAGGAGAGTAGAGGAAAATGTATAGCTCAATAAAATCAATAATTTAAAAAAAAGACACACAGAAAAAAAACAAAACAAAACAAACAAAATCCCAGCTGAATATTACTCCATTGTGTAAATGTAGCACATTTTCTTTATCTATTCATAGGTTTGGGGACATCTAGGCTGTTTACAGTTTCTGGTTATTATGAATAAATCCAGAATGACTATATTTAAGTAAGTGTCATAGTGGTAAGATCAAGTATCCTTTGGATAAATGTCCTAGAGTACTATAGCTAGGTGTTGAAGTAGATTGATTCCCAATTCTCTGAGAAACCGCCTTGTTGATTTCCATAGGAACTGTATAAGTTTTCACTCCTACTAGCAATGGAAGAGTGTGTTTCCCTTGCTCCACATGCTCACCAGCAAAAGTTACCATTTGTGTTATTGATAATAGCTATTCTGACAGGTGTAAGATGAAATCTCAAAGTAGTTTTGATTTGCATTTCCCCGATGGCTACAGATGTTGAACATTTCAAGTGTTTTTCAACCATTTGAAATTTATCTGTTGAGAATTCTGTTTAGATCTGTTTAAAAAGGATTATTTGATTTGTTAATGTCTAGTTTCTTGAATTCTTTATGTACTTTGGATATTAGTCTTCTATTGGACGTGAGTTGTTAAAAATCTTTTCCCATTCTGGATGCTGAAGTTCTGTCCTATTGATGGTGTTGCTTGCTCTACAGATATTTTTCAGTGTCATGAGGTCCCATTTATTAATTGTTGATCCTAGTGCCTGTACTATTGGTGTTCTGTTCAGGAAGTTGTCTCCTGTAGCAATACATTTCAGGCTATTTCCCCCATTCTTTTCCATCAAGTTCAGTGTGTTTTGTTTTATGCTGAGGTCTTTGATCCACTTGGGCTTGAGTTTTGTTCAAGGTGATACATGTGGATTTATTTGTATTCTTGTACACGCAGCTTTACCAAAACCATTTGTAGAAGATGCTGTCTTTTCTCCAGTGTGTATCTGACTTTTTTTTTAAAGTTGATAGTAAGTTGCCCATGGGTGTGTGGATTTATGTCTGGGTCTTCAATTTGATCCTATAGATCAATATGTCTGTTTGTATACCAATACCATGCAGTGTTTATTACTATAGCTCTGTAGTACAATTTGAAATTGGAGATTATTTTTTAGACTATCTTGGGTTTTCTTTTTTTCCAAATGAAGTCAAAAATTGCCTTTTCAAGGTCTGTAAGAATTGTGTTGGAGTTTTGATGGGAATTGCATTTAATGTAGACTGCTTTTGGTAGGATGACTGTTTTTATTATGTTGATCCTACTGATTCATGAGCATGGGAGATCTTTTCATCTTCTGATACCTTCTTAAATTTCTTTCTTCAAATACTTGAATTTTTCTTATACAAGTCTTTCACTTGCTTGATTGGAGTTACCCAAGGTATTTTAGATTATTTGAGGTTATTGTGAAAGGTTGTTTTCTGATTTCTTTCTGTTTGTCTCTTGCATATAGGAGGGCTTCTGACTTCTTTTTACTTCATAGTGTATCCAGCCACTTCACTGCATGTGTTTATCAACTATAGGAGTTTGCTGATGAAATTTTCAGGGTCACTTATGTATACTATTATATCATCTGCAAATAAAGATACTTTGATTTCTTCATTTCCAATTTTTAATCCTTTGAGCTCCTTCAGTTGCCTGTTGTTGTAAGTAAGACTTCAAGTACTATATTGAATAGGTATAGAGACAGTTTACAATCTTGTGTTCTTCTGGATTTTGGTGGAATTGCTCTGAGTTTCTCTCCATTTTGTTTGATATTGACTATTGGCTTGCTGTAAACTGCCTTTATTATGTTTAGATATGTCTCTTGTATTCATAGTCTCTCCAGAACTTTTATCATGAAGGGGTGCTAAATTTTGTCAAAGGCCTTTTGTACATCTAATGAGATGATCATATTTTTTTTTGTCTTTTAGTCTGTTTATATGGCAGGTTACATTAATATGGTAGTTTTCATATATTCAATCATCCTTGAAACTCTGGGATGAAGCCCATTTGATTATGGTGGATGATCTATTGACTGTGTTCTTGCATTTGGTTTGTAATTATTTTATTGAATATTTTTGCATCTATTTTCATAAGGAGATTGGTCTATAATTCTCTTTCTTTACTGAGTCTTTATGTGGTTTGGGTATCAGGGTAACTATGGTTCCATAAAATAAATGTGGTAATGTTACTTCTCTTTCTATTTTGTGGAATAATCTGAGGAGTGTTAGCGCTGTTTTTTGAAAGAACTCTAACTCTGGCAGAGTTCTGCAATAAAATACTTTGGTCCTAGTGTTTTTTGGTTGGGAGACTTTTAATGACTGTTTCTATTTTACTAGAACTTATGGGTCTATTTAAACTGCTTATCTGATGTTGATTTAACTTTGTTAAGTAATTCCTACCAAAAAACTACCCCTTTCTTTTATTTATTCCAATTCTGTAGAGCACAAGCTTTTAAAGTATGCCCTTATGATTATCTGTATTTCCTCCTTGTCTATTGTAATGACCCACTTTTCATTTCTGATTTTGTTCATTTGGATATTCTCTCCTTACCATTTAGTTAGTTTGGATAAGGGTTTGTCTATTTTGTTTATTTTCTGAAAGAACCAACTCTGTATTTCATTGATTCATTGTCCTCTTTGTTTCTGTTTTATTGATTTGAGCCCTCAGTTTGATTATTTCCTTCTATCTACTCCTCTTGGGTAAGCTTACTTTTTTGTTGTTGTTCTAGAGGTCTTAGGTGTGCTGTTAAGTTGATAGCATGAGATCTCTGTAATTTCTTTATGTAGGCATTTAGCTCTATGAACTTTCCTCTTAACCCTGCTTTGATTGTGTCCCATAAGTTTGGGTATGTTTTACATACATAAAATTCATTGAATTTTAGGAAGTCTTTAACTAATTTCTGCCTTGATCCAGCAGTCATTTAATAGAGGGTTGTTCACTTTCTATGAGCTTATAGGCTTTCTGCTGTTTATGTTGTTGAAATTCAGTTTTAATCCATGGTGGTCTGATAGGATGCAGTAGGTCATTTCAATTTTCTTGTATCTGTTGAGACTTGCTTTGTGACTGAGTATTTGGTCTGCTTTAAAGAAGGTTCCCTGAAGTGCTGAGAAGAAGCTATATTCTTTTGTGTTTGGGTGAAATGCTCTGAAGATATCTTTGAGGTCCATTTGGTTCATAATATCTGTTTACTCCATTATTTCTCTGTTTAATTTATGTCTGGGTGACCTGTCCTTCTGTAGAATTAGGGTATTAAAGTCTTCCACAATCAATATGTGAGGATTCATGTGTGATTCCAATTTTAGTAATGTTTCTTTTACAAATGTGGGTTTTATCCTTGTGCTTGGGCATAGATATTAAGAATTGAAACATCATCTTAGTGGATTTTTCCTTTGATGAGTATGAAGTGTCCTTTCCCATCTCTTTTGATTAATTTTAGTTTGTAGTCTATTTTGTTACATGATAGAATCACTACATGAGCTTGCTTCTTAGCTCCATTTGTTTAGAAAATCTTTTTGCAACCCTTTCCTTGGAGGTAATGGCTATCTTTGATGTTAAGGTGCGTTTCTTGCATGCAGCAGAAGGATGGATACCATTTTCACATCCATTCTGTTAGTCTGTGACTTTTTTATTGGGAAATTGAGTACATTGATATTGAGAGGTATAAGTGACAATGATGGTTAATTCCTGCTATTTTGTGGTGGTGGTATTAGTGGTGTGTGCTTGTGTGTGGAAGGGTTATTTCCCTTCTTTTGATTCTGTTTCTGTGAGACTATTCATTACCTTTGTTTTCATAGGTGTAGTTGACCTCCTTGGGTTGGAGTTTTCCTTATAGTATCTTCCATAAATTTCACTTTATCATGGAATATCTCATTTTATCCATCTGTGGTGATTGAAAGATTTGCTGGGTATGGTAGTCTGAGCTGATATCTGTGGTCCCTGAAGGAAATCTATCTGGGCCCTTCTGGATTTTAGAGTGTTCATTAAGAAGTTGAATATAATTCTAATAGATCTGCCTTTATATGTTACTTGGCCTTTTTCTTTTGCCATGTTTAATATTCTTTCTTTGTTCTATATGTTACAGATGTCATGAGAGGACTTTTTTCTGGTTCAATCTATTCAGTGTTCTGTATGCTTCTTGTACATTTATAGGCAGCTCCTCCTTTAGGTTAGGAAAATTTTCTTCTATAGTTTTGTTGAAAATATTTTCTGCACCTTTGAAATGGGGTTGTTCTCTTTCCTCTATTTCTATTATTCTTGGGTTTGGTCTTTTCACAGTATCCCAGATTTCCTGGACATTTTGATCAGAAATTCCTAGATTTCACATTTTCTTTGAACAATGCATTTATTTCTTCTATCATATCTTAACTACCTGAGATTCTCTCTTCCATCTCCTGTATGCTGATGGTGAGAATGTTGCCTCTGTAGTTCTGTAGTTCCCATATGTTTACCTCGAGTTTTCATTTCCAGATTCCCTCCATTTGTGTTTTATTGTTTTTATTTCCATTTTTAGATATTGATAAGCGTTGTTTCCTTCAAATGTTCGTTTTTTCTTGGCTTTCTTGAAAGTATTTTTTTCATTTTCTCCAATTTTTATTGTTTTTTTCTTCAATTTTTTAATTCATTTCCTCTTTAAGGCCCTCTATCATCTTTATAAAGTTGGTTGTAAGGTCGTTTTTTATACTTCAGCTGTGTTGGCATTTTCAGGGCCTGTTGTGATAGGATAGCTGAGCTCTAGTGAAGACATATTGTCCTGGTTGTTATTGATTTTGTTCTTATGCTGGCATCTAGGCCCTGGGTTTGGGGTTAATATAGGTGTAGGTGTTGATTTCTGGGATTGTTTTTGTTGGGTGGGTGTTTTGTTCCTTGGTTTCTGTTTCCTCTCTGGATTTTCAGAGTGTGATTTTCAAAATGTGTGTTGCTTGTTTCACCGGCCTGTTTGTGGTATATTCATGACTGCTGGTTTGGGAGCCAGGGATGCAGTTCTGAGCGGAAGAAGTCATGGACAGGGGAAGGGAAGCTGTGGCTGGTATTCTACTGCAGTTCTAAGGATGAGGCTGAAGGATTGGGTCTGCTGGGGGAACAGGAGGTTGCACTTGTTAAGATTTTAAAAATCAGTTTTAAAAGGTAGAGGTGAATTGTTTTAGTCTATCTACAACTTTCCTATTGCTGTTGTTACAAGTCATCATGCCTTTTACAGTTCAAGCCAACACAACTATCTCAGAGTCTGTCACTAGCATCCTCATCCTCTGTCTCTAAAGCCAACAGTTGCACTTCTTTAGACTGCTTCCTTCACTTTTGCTTCTTCCACGGACTACTGATGTGGGATTTCCCTCTGTATGCTGATTACCATTGATTAATAAATAAACTGCTTTGGACCTATAGCAAGGCGGAACTTAGGTAGGTGGGGAAAACTAAACTGAATGCTGAGAGGAAGAAGGCAGAGGCCATGTAGCCCTGCTGGACACAGATGCCAGAACTTTGGCTGGTAAGCCACAGCTACATGTGATACACAGATTAATAGAAATGGGTTAAATTAATATGTAAGAGTTAGCCAATAAGAAACTAGAGCTAATACACCAGGCAGTGTTATAATTAATACAGTTTCTGTGTGATTATTTCAGGTCTAAGCAGCCAGGAACTAACTAGCAGCCTTATTCCAACAAATTGGTGCCCACGTGGCCAACTGAAATCCACTTAAAACCTGAGAGGGCGTTCAAATGAATTCTATATACTAAAAAAGAAAGTTTAGCCACAGTTATTTTTGTCAGAATGGGCTCTGCTTGCTGGTGGCATACTGTGGCTCCTTTGAGAGAGGTTTTCCTGATTCAGTGGTAGTAGAAAAAAAGCTGAACCATTTTGAAATGCTGACTTTCTGGGCCATGCTGCCTGCACGACCTCTGGCTCTTTCAGGAGACCTAGCATTTGAGTGGGGTTTGTGAGCAACGTGATATGACTTGCTTGGTAGCAACTTGGACCAGCTGTGTGCCTAGAAATGGGGCATTGTGCATGGCTCTCAGAGGTGGCAAGCAACTCCATCATGCTGGGCTGAGCAGGGCAAGCAGTCAGTGCTGTATTTACCCTAGCAATGATGCAGCTTAAGTTTTTAAGAAGAACTTAGCTTAGCATTTTAAGAAGCACTCATGGACAGTAAAAATTACAGATATGCAATAGAACAGATTCAGACATAAAAGACCTCAAAATGGGTCACAGTGTTAGATAAATGTATGTAGGCTTGGGAGCGAGAAGAAAAAATATAGACAGTTATAAAAGGAAGTAAATGGTTTTTAAAAATAAAACAAAGACTTTATAGAGACAGAATATAGACAGATTAAAAGGAGTAAAAAATAATAAACGATGTAAAGATGGAATATACAAAGAGAGTCTGGATTATATATACTATTGTGTTTTCTTTTAATTTTTTAGTTGCACAGAGACATTTGATTCTGGGGGTTGCTAAGCTAAACCAACATATATACCTTAAAGGTATCTTGTCTTCAAAATATTTGTCTAAGGTTATGTTGCTTTGGAAAAGAGGTTCTTCTTTTGTTTCCACAGAGGATGAAAATCTGTGGATTAATCCCAAACTAATGTGGTTTAATGCACCAAGACCCCCTGAAAGGTTGCTATGAATACCCCCAAATATTACTTCACCCAACTGCTGACTGAAATGAACCTAGCACACAGGATACACCATAAAAGACCTGATTAACAGTGCCCCCAAACAGCAGGAAATAGCTAGAGAACTATACCCATGTTCCCAAATATTGTTTATAAATGTTTGTTTATATTAAAGGGAGATATGCTATAAAGATGGATACTTTGCATTGGTGTAGATCTTGGTTTATTGATACAAATTTAAGCTCAATTCTGTTATATGCATATTTCTGCTCTTGATTAAGGTATTGTGTTTGTGTAGCTCATTTAAAAATGTAATCTATAATTAAGAAATGTAGGTTAATAGATAATCATCTATAATAGTCAAGCTTGTAGTCATGTTAGTTATGTTTTCTAGATGTACAGAGATGTATTTCAGATGGATAGGCATTCTGCAAAGCTTTCAAATACTAAATAATATGGCATTTAAAATGTTTTAAGAACTTAGAACTTTTCATGACAATGAGACACATCTGCTCCTGGCAGCACCAATTACTTCAAGAGGAAGATGGGCATCAAAGATGCTCCTCATGGAGTTTGTTTGCCATGTGGGCAAGAAACTACTCTTGTCTGGACTGCTTGATGACCTGGACATGCAGGACCCATAGAGAAATGACTGGTAAACTTGCCTAAAGGTGAGACAATACTTTGGGGTTCCTGCTTCATGAAAGAGTCTGCTAGACACTCTACAGTACACAAAAGAAAGTTACTGAAAAACTGCCGATATAGGCAGAACTATCTTTGAAATCTCCTGCTTTGCAGAAAAGGGTGTTGGATACTATGGGCCTGTAGGCTGAAGATGGATGCCCCAACAGTACAGAAGAACTTTGGGTGACTATCCAGGCAGTGAGATGTCTCTGTCAATTCTAGAGTTTTGGAAGTTGCTTACAATGTACTTCATTTTACTTAGGTAATATTATGTCCTTCTGGAGTCTTTGATGGAGTTGAATAATTTACAGTTATAGTTATAGTTTTCCTTTGTTATGATAAAAGATAAAGATATCTTATTTATGATAAAAGATAAATATTGCAACTGTAATTCTTGCTTGATATGTAACTTTTCTGTGTTAAAGTTAGAAGCTTCCTTTTTATTTAAACAAAAAATAGGTGGTGATGTGGGATTTCCCTCTGTATATTGTAATTACCATTGGTTAATAAATAAACTGCTTTAGACCCATAGCAAGGCAGAACTTAGGTAGGCTGGGAAACTTAACTGAATACTGGGAAGAAGAAGGCAGAGTCAGAGAGAAGTCATGTAACCCCACTGGAGACAGACAGACAGAACTTTAGCCAGTAAGCCACAGTCATGTAGTGATACACAGATTAATAGAAATGGGTTAAATGAATATGTAAGAGCTAGCCAATAAGAAGCTAGAGCTAATGAGCCAAGCAGTGTTTTAATTAATACAGCTTTTGTATGATTATTCCAGGGCTAAGAAGCCAGGAACTAACTAGCAGCCTTACTCCAACAGACCACAACACAGACTGGGAAGGGCTTCAGCTTTTAATGATTTATTTGACTAGATTAGGCTGAGATGGATAATTCAGGATCATTTTCTGATCTCAAGATCTGAATTTCCATCCCATGTGCAGGCCCCCTTTTCTCTCAGAGTCAAGAATCATAGGTTCAAAGAATTAGGATGTAGGAATCTTTTCGAATACCCTACCACACTACCTTAGAAATATAATGAAACTGGGGGAGAAGAAGACAAAAGAATTAAGAACATAGAAGTTAACATTAATAGTATGTGTTACTCTTTAACACTGTGTGTCTTAAAATGTATTCCTATTGCAAGAGTAAGGAAGATAGAACCTGGAATGGTGAAGGCAGGCAGTGTGCAAACACTAGTTAGTCAATCAAAGGCACCTTGACTGAAGTAATAATTGGATGACTATGACCATTGAGTAAAGGATGAAGAATAACTCTAAAACAGACCAGATTAAAGCTGGGTGGTGATGGTCTCAGCACTCAGGAGGCAGAGGCAGACGAATCTCAGTGAGTTTGAGGTCAGCCTGGTCTACAAGAACTAGTTCCAGGAAAGGCACCAAGGCTACAATGAAACCCTGTCTTGGGGAAAAAATAGAAAACAGACCAAATTGAGACCTCTACTATTTATTTCCTGGTTCTTGTTTTACCAAAGAAAAATTCAGAAAAAAAGACAAAAGTAAGGAATTGAGAGGAAATTTATTACCAAGCAAAGGAAGACACTTGGTGCGAGAGAATTGTCTTTATTCTGTCAATCATGTTTTAAATAAACACTGATTGGCCAGGCAAGAAGTATAGGTGGGACAACCAGACAGGAAGTAAAGGAGAGACAATGAGAACATGAGAATGCTGAGAAGGAGGAAGCCCATTCCTCCTCAGTCCTGCCCAGACCACCGAAGAAGCAGGATGTGACCTGCCCCACTCAAAAATGTACTGAGCCATGTGGCTAACATAGATAAGAATAATGGGTTAATATAAGATATAAGAGTTAATAAGAAGCCTGAGCTAATGGGCCAATCAGTTTATAACCTAATGTAGACTCTCTGTGATTTTCTTTGGGGGCTTCACAGCTGTGGGAACTGGGCAGGACAGAAACCTCAACGAGCAGGCCCTCATGTTACAGACACTCAAGTGTGAGTTCAGGCTCCTCAAAAGAGAGCCCAATATGGGATGTTTGGGTAGCATTTCTTATGGATTTGTGGTATTCTGCCCTCTGAGGGTTGACACAGCTGTTGACCTCTTGACATGAAAACAGTTGTGAATTAAACTCTCCCAAGAATTGGTTTATTAACATTCCCTGTAGAAGAAAGGTTGAGAGGGTTGTCAGACCCTCACCTGAGGTTCCAGCCCCTTGTTCTCTTTTACCCACCCTACTCCCACACCAGATAATGTAATCCTTCTTCTATTTTATGTGGTTTGAGAGGGGCTAGAGAACACAGGAGCTGGAAGGCTGACTGTCGCTGAGAACTCCATAGATGCAGTTTTTCAGAGGTGGGTCCCATGTTGAGGTGAGACTTTCCTGTGAGGCAGTTGTGAGACTTTCCTGTGAGTCACTCATGGTCCTGTGATTAAGCCCAATAAGCTCAATGGCACACTAAGCTGGACTTAGGCAGGATGGTTTCTTTGGCATGTTATTGGAGCCTTATCCAGGATGAGAAAAAAATTTGTTCATGTCTTTATAAGAAAGTTACCCCACAATTGAAAACTATGAGGAGAGGGGAGGATCATTCATGACATAAGGAGAAAAAAAGTCAAAGACCTCTAGGAATGGATTGGGATTTTCTATAAATAGAATTTACTCCACTTTTATATCTTTATATGGGTTAATTGAATGTAACATCATGTGACATGAATGCCTGCAAGATCAATGACATGAGATTCCATTATATGAAGCAAAACGTGCTTCCTGGTTATATTTGTCAATAGGTTTTGTAGTTAGCCCCTTATTTTGGTTCCATCTATATAGCCAACCTATTCAGCCAGCAGAGTGAAATCTTAAAGACTAAAAATATATATACTATAATAATCTCATACAGTTAATAAGAAGTTTGGCTAACAACTATTAGACCCTCCCTTAGCCAAAGCATAATACAAAGTCAGCAAAACAAAGATAAATTCATCAATTTTGATTAGAATCATTGAAGAGAGGAGGTAACAACAAAAAGATCACTGGAATTCCCACACAACACATTGCTGCCATAATTGATCCTCTAAGGTAGGGTGGGCAATCATCTGTAAAGGACCACATGGTAAAAACAGATTCATCCCTACTACTTCTGCTCAATTATGGAGACCTACCATTGCAGCACTAAATTTTTCATGAAGTGTTCATGTATTATCAATGTATTTTTCACAACATAGTATTGAAAGTACAGATATAGCTATTCCTATAAATCGAGTAGGGAGGACTGGCTAGGTTACTTCAAACAAAACAATTTTCATAAAAAGCTGGGTAATCACAGTTCATAATTAGCAAAATATACCAAACAAGTGCAAAGCTCTACAGTTCAGCACTATATAGAACTATGAATTAGAACAACAAAAACAACACACACAAAAAAAAACTTGAAAATAAAGCAAAATAACCCCAATCTATCATCCACATAAAACTCTAATAAAGTGTTTTAAGAGAAAAAGACTCAATGACTACAGAAGTTGTTTGCTGGATTCAAGAATGGCAAATACGTCAATTCAGCTTCAGTAAGAAAAACACAACGCAGCTGTCTTAAACGCTGAAGGACACAGTATCAGATACCAGCAATGGCAAGAACTTTTTCAAAGTTTGCGAAAACCTCACTAAACTAAAAGAAGGCTCTCGTTTAACACACAAAAAGACACCTATCTCAAACCATGTGTACCTTCCAGTGACATAGTGAATGAAACCTTTTACTGTCCGTAAGAAAGCAGCTGGCTCCAAACACTGCTTTCATACTGTCCTTGCAGTGAAATGAAGATAATGAGACATGCCTTGCTGAAAGGGAAACTAAGGGGCTTGTTAGGTAGCCTTACAATTTACCAAAAGGAACATGGAAAACGACCTAATTTTTACAGTGTTAAAATAGGCACTTAAAATTCAACATCTTTTCCAACCTACTGGTTAAAAAAAAAAAGTGGAAAACATGCTAAACATTAAAAAATGCTTTTTAAGATATAAAAATAAAAAGTGGCTACCTGTGATGGTTCATACTTGTAACCTGAGCATTCACAGGCCTGAGCAAGGAGGATCTCAAGTATGAGGTTAACCTGGACTATATAGTAAGAACCTACAAAAGCAGGGAGATGGGGTGCAGGGGGAAGTGAATCAATTTATATAGGATGTATGATAAAATAAAATAAAACAGCATCATGAGGGAGGCCCTAAAAAGTCAGCATTATGCCAATGTGCCAGTGTGCATATATGGATATTATCTTTCAATTTTCTGGATTTTAAAAGCATATTATTTACAAGTTTGCCGTATAAAAAAGGTATATTAGTTTGCTTTCTGTTGTGTAATAAACACCATAACTGTAAAAATAATCAAGCAAATAAACAAAAAATTGGGGGAGCAAGGGGTTTCATTCAGGTTGCATATTATGGGCCATCTGTGAGGGAATTCAGGGCAAAGCACAAAGCAGGAATATGCAGAGTTTCTGTAAGAAATTCTCTTACTATTGCCTCCCTTGACTTGCTCTGCTTCTTTTTTTTTTTTTTTTATATAGCCCATGCCCAGCACCCAGGATGGCACTTCCACAATGTGCTGGGCCCTCACACATCAATCAAGAAAATATTCCACAGACATGCCCACAGGCCAATCTGATGGAGGAAGTTCCTTACCTGAGGCTCCTTCTTCCCAGATAACTCAAGTTTGTGTTAAGTTGACAAAAAACAACTAAACTTAATTGAGGAACTGTTAAGTAAAACTATATTGGTAGCAAAAATATATCATATTAAATCCTATCTTTTTGCAATAGAATGTATAATGAAAAGCAAATTATGTGATAGTATTTAATAACAGAAATAACATGGAAAGTAAAGTAATATATTTTGCTATATATTTGAGAAAAAATAAACTTTCATTAGAAAAATCAATAAAAGGGAAGATCCTGTAAGTAACATTGAAATAAATACTGAACCTTTTTTTATCAGAACCATTAATGAGTGACAAGAGAAGAACTTATCTTCTGTGTGTGTGTGTGTGTATGTGAGTGTGTGTGTGTATGTGTGTGTATGTGAGTGTGTGTGTGTATGTGAATGTGTGTGTGTGTGTGTGTGTGTTGAGTACATGAGGGAAATCAAAATACTTAAAATCTACTCAATCAAAAATTTCAAGGGTGCACTATCATAATTAACTAGTCCTTACACACATCAAGTCTACAAAGCTAACTTATCTTCTAATTGAAAATCTGTATCCTTTGTTCAACATTTTTAATGTTTAAGCCATCTTTTCCCCTCAGTAACATTATATAGACTAAACAGGTTGTGTGTGTGTGTGTGTGTGTGTGTGTGTGTGTGTGTGTATCACAACAATTAATGAAAAAGGCCATACATTTGAAAGAGAACTAGGAGAAGTATATACATGGGAGAGTTTGGAGAGATGAAAGGGAAGGGGAAAGTGATATTATAATCTCAAGAAATAACTTTTTAAAACTACCTCTCAATCATTTGTCTCTATAAGGTCCACATTTAAAAATAACATATATGAAACCATGTAGTCTTGGTGCCAGCCTTAATTCACACACCGCAGTGTTCTCCAACTTCATTCATACTGCTGTAAGTGACAATGTCTTCTAAACAGGCTACCGTGCATAAATATAGTATATTTCTTTGTCCACGTAGTGCTGTTTGGGGTTTTGTATATGATGATTAACGATGCAATGAATGTGAGACTGTAGATACCTTTTCAAGATACCTGTTGCATAGACTTTCTTGGGGAAGCACAAACAAATATCTGTTCACTCCAGATAAGGCACCAACAGCCAAGTAACAGAACAATTGCATCCACGTTGAGCTTGGTGAAGCAATGAGTTTAATGGGGCTCCTTGCAGGAGCATGTGTGAGGGGTACTCACAGGAGCATGGGTAAGGGGTACTCACAGGAGCATGGGTGAGGGGTACTCACGGGAGGGAGCATGGGTGAGGGGTAATCACGGG
This sequence comes from Ondatra zibethicus, assembly GCA_004026605.1. Classification (NCBI taxonomy): domain Eukaryota; kingdom Metazoa; phylum Chordata; class Mammalia; order Rodentia; family Cricetidae; genus Ondatra; species Ondatra zibethicus. Next base: position 85,663 of record PVIU01000794.1, read on the forward strand.
AGCATGGGTGAGGGGTACTCACAGGAGCATGGGTGAGGAGTACTCACGGGAGCATGGGTGAGGGGTAATCACGGGAGCATGGGTGAGGGGTACTCACGGGAGCATGGGTGAGGGTACTCACAGGAGCATGGGTGAGGGGTACTCACGGGAGCATGGGTGAGGGGTACTCACGGGAGCATGGGTGAGGGGTACTCATGGGACCATGGGTGAGGGGTACTCACATGAGCATGGGTGAGGGGTACTCATGGGAGAATGAGTGAGGGGTACTCACAGGAGCATGGGTGAGGGGTCCTCACAAGACGAAGATAAGTCAAAACAGCTGCACCACTGAAAATCCAACCAGGGTGAGGACTCAGGAAATCTGCAGCCCCCAGCTCTCTGCAGAGGCAGTTCCTCTCAGCAGCCTGTGAATCTTGGGACTTTTATGCTGCTCGCACTGCCTGAACCATATTCATTAGTCTCTGGAATCCCCCTCTTCCCTTCAGGAAGGAATGTCTCAATTCAGAGGAAACAGGTAAACAACAAGCAGCCACATATTTATTTTTGTTTTTGTTGCCTGTTATTGCTGATGGGTTCAAAATATCACTGCTCAGACCAATGCCATAAAGATTCCCCTTAAATTTCTTCCTGGAGTTCTAAGCAACCAAAAATGAAGAGGTGGTTCTTTTCACCATCTTTACCCTTAATATGTAGGCATTAACTACCTTCAAAAAATATAAAAGCCAATTTCAGAATTTACCTCAGATCTCCCTCCAAGGGAAATTCTGTATTCAGGTTGTCATATCAAAAAGCCAGGCTATCATAGTTTCAAAATACTCAATAACACAGACCAATCTAACAAAACTGAGTGCATCTTTAAATAAATAGTTCATCAATTAGTATTTGCACTGGTCATTAGTAATTGGAGAAAATCAATAAAAGTGTGCCATAGGAATTCCTACAGCCAGTAAGTTACCCGCCTACTTGGGCGTGGCTTCTTATACTATAAATGCCAATGTAAGCACACTGTCACCCTCTCTTCTGGCTGCAGGATTTGGTTGCTGTTTCCCATTTGAGCAGAGGATTGTGATCTGTGAGTCTACCCCTGAATACATAATCCTTTATTATAATCAATTCTTGGTATAGGAGGTTCTTCTTTCTATGTGTTGTTTTCATTGGTTGAATAAAGAAACTGCCTTGGCCTTTTGATAGGGAAGAACTTAGATAGGCAGGGAAAAGAGAACTGAATGCTGGGAGAAAGAAGGCAGGCAGAGAGAGCCGCCATGGAGTCGCCAGAGTCAGACATGCTGAATCTTTCCCAGTAAGCCACGACCTCGTGGTAAACACAGATTAATAGAAATGGGTTAGATCAGGATGTGAGAGTTGGCCAAGAAGAGGCTATATATAATGGGCCAGGCACTAATTTAATTAATACAATTTCTGTGTGGTTATTTCAGGGTTAAGCTAGCCAGGCGGCTGGGAGCCAGGTGGCCGGGACAAAAAGCAGGCCCGCTTGCCTTATTACTACAAATTCTGAGCTAGTGTGGGATTTCTCTTTAGTGTCTGTCTTCATGTGGCATGATTGTTTCTTCACTATATCTTTAGAAGAAAAGGACAGAGAAAAATTTGCCTTCACAGTGCCTACTTATAATAATTCTCAACCTATTAGGAGATACCAGTGGACTGTCCTTCCACAGGGAATGCCCCACCCTATGCCAATACTTTGGAAGTCAGCCATTGGAAATAATACGTAAAAAATTTCCTAAATCTATAATTTACCATTACATGGATGATATTTTGCTATCTGATTCATAGATTCTTTAGAAAGAATGTTTGAATAAATAATGTTTTGCCAAAATGGGGATTACAAATTGCTCCTGAAAAAATACAGAGAGGAGATTCTGTCAATTACCTAGGTTATAAAATAAATTTACAGGAAATTAGAAGACAAAAGACATAAATTAGGAGAGACAAATTGTGGACTTTTAATGACTTTCAAAGATTCTTAGGAGACATTTCCAGTCTATGACCAGCTGTTGGGATAACACCTGATCTAATAGTTAATTTAAACAAAACCTTAGATGGTGACAAAGACTTAAATAGTCCCAGAAAATTAACAGCTGAAGTGGTAAAGGAATTGATTGTCAGTGAAGAAAAATTACAGAAGGCACATGTGGATAGGGTAAATCCAAATCTTAATTGCATTCTAGTCATATTGCCTTCCAGAATTTCCCCTACAGGAATGTTAATGCAAAGGGAAGATATTATCTTAGAATGGATCTTTTTACCACATAAACCAAGTAAAAAATTAAAAACTTACAAGGAAAAAGTCTCTAAATTAAATATAAAAGGAAAATTGAGACTTGGTCAATTAGCAGGTATTGACCCAGCAGAAATTATAATGCCTTTTACTACTGATGAAATAAAAAAGTTATGGGAGGACAACTAAAGTTGACCTGTTCAGTGGTAGCACCACCTACAGTGGGCTGGGACCTCCTACATAATCATTAATCAAGACAATATAGCCCACAGACTTGCCTGTTGGGCAGTTGTGTGGTGTGTTTTCTCAACTGAGATTCCTTTTTCTCACGTAACTCTAGCATGTGTCAACCTGACAAAAAGCTAACCAGAAAAGGAATAGAAAAGAAGAAATTTCTCATGAAACAGCGGCACACATAACTAAATCTTCAGTGAATTGTGGTATATGAAAAGCAAAATGCTTACTGCACGACTGTCTTTGGGTGGCACTCTGGAAAAACTGTTGGGGCATCACACAAGCCTATTGTTATTGATGTATCACAGAGAGAAAGAAAATAGGGGTAGGGGGCAAGTGGCTCAGTGGGTATTGACACTTGGCAGGAAAGCCTGGGGATGACCTGTGTTAGATCCTTGTATCCCACAGTAGAAGAGAACAGACTCTCCACTGACACGTCTGATGTTCACACTCACATGTTGTACTAATGAAAAACACGCAATACAATTAATAATAATGACTATATAAAAATGAAAAAAATATTTAGAGAAAACAAAATTAAAGGAATGAGGAAATAGAAAGAAGCTCTTTGATTTGGGATCTAGTTTGCCCTTCCTGACAGTCAAAAAGCTTCACCCCAGTAGAGAAAGCCAAAGTTGCCTCCAGAGACAATGCATTTCCTAAGATATGTCAAACAAGGATGCTGAAGACAACAAATGCCTACTTAGGACCAGGATGCACGTGACCCTGCATCTTGGAGTACTTCTTCTCTTCAAAGAACAAATTCCACAACTGCCTGACCCAGCATACAATTTCATTTACAAAAGGAAATCTTTCGGTCAAGAATAAGTAAGACAGCTCCTTTGTTTTTTACTTAGATTTTAAACTTTACTTAATTTTGGTAGTAGCTTGCTGTAAATTACACACTTATGTGGGTTAGAAAGTCAAGTGCAAAGACAATAAAGCAGGACTCGCTGCCTTCTACTTGCCCTCCAGCACCTCTATTTCAACTAGTCCCTTTAATTAATCTGAGTTAAAATTCCTTCTAATGAACTGAAATTTTGCTTCCTAAAATCGAGTTTTTGCCTGAGCAAAGGCCTGTCCAGGCTTTCTTGGGCTTTTCTAGACCATGTCTCAGCCCCGACTGCTGCTGACACTGTGAGAACCTAGGGTCACGTATAAGCTCAGGAAGTTTGTTCTGTATGTTAGTGAACTACAGCAGTGGTCACTATACAAGTTTGCCAAAACTTGCAGAACTACACATTAAAAAGGATAAATTTATTATATGCAAACTATACTTAAATTAAAATGATGAGACTAAAAGTCCTTCTTTCTCCATTTTTCCAATCCAAATTTGATGCTTTCTCTTGTGTTGCCTCTTTAAGATTTTGATATGATTTATTTTAAGCTCTTTGCCTTGTTTTATGATTTCTACTTTTTGGGAAAGTTTCTCTCCAGCAATGATTCAATACCATTGCATTTCTTAACAGCTTTGTTTAGGGTTCTACCATAAAAGTGTATGAATGTCAACTCTGTAACGGTTAATTTGACTGATCTAAGGATGCCCAGAAAACTAACAAAGAGTGTGAGGGTATGTCCAGCAGAGCTCAGGCTCTGAGTTAGAAACTGAGAATGAAGACTTCTTTCCCACACAGGTAAGCTCCTTTCTGTCTGCTAAAGCTGTTGGAAGGACAAATTCTGTGTTTGAAAATGAACTTCAGACACTATGACATATATCAGAGACCATCCTTATTCCTCCCATGCTCTCCCAGGCCTTTAATCTGACTGGTTCACCTGCCCCTGGCTCTCTGGCCAACAGGATTGCTCCATTGGTACCTGTCTTTGCTAGCACTGAGAAGTGAATCATAGCAATGTCCAGACACCAGACTTTTATGAGCCTATTCCCATAATAAACTTCTACTCATTTCTCCTCCTTCCCTCCCCACTCCCACCCACTCTATGTATATGTTATTGGCTCTGTTTCTTTATAGAACCCTGCTTAATAGGGCACTCACAGTTATCGAAAGCATGGTTTTGAGATGTATATTCTATTTCTTGACTTTTCCAACCCAAGACACTCAGAAAATGGCAGCTTTTGCCTACTCCAATCTTAGCAGAAGTTTCTTCCACTCCTACTCTCTTGCTGCATCAGCTACAGTAGACTGATTGCTGTGGATCCAGCTCAATCATTCATCCTCATCACCAGGCTTGAGATGCACCAAGAGACTTTCCCTTCAGCAGGGGCTCACTTACTTGTCTCTGCTTTTACTTCTGCCAATACAGCTTCCCCCTTTGTTGCTTCATAATCAGCTTTTAGATTTAGATTATCTTATTTTTTCTAGCATTTCTCTATGAGTGAATCCAGAAAGTGGCTGTCACATTAACTGAAAACCACAATGTTCCCTGATACAAAATTCTAACATTGCTTGATTTTCTTCATGCACAAAAAAATTGTTCAGGGTATGAGTCTTGTTGCACAATTTGAAACATTTTCCTGAGATTTAGCTAAAATACAAAATTTATTTTAAGTACCTATTATGTGACTTCAATTTTCTTTAAAATTTTCCATGCTTTAATATATGGTATTTTCTTTCTTTTCCAAGGTGACTAATGCACTGGTTTTTAAATACATTAGTAATTATTTTAGGTAGATTCATGACCAAACCAATAAAGTGATTTAATCAAGAAATAAAACCTCTTTGTAACCCCAGCCAATGAAAGAAAATCTGGAAGATAGATTGAGATGAATGAAACGTCTATATAATGAGTTCTCTCTTAGTTTCTTTGAGTAATTCAAACTTGCAAATTAAATCACTCAGAAATATTTTAAAACAATGTTTCTTCCTCGCTTTATTTTTTTTAAAAGAAAAATAAATGTGAAGTGAATAAAGAAGGTGCCCAACGACACTAAGTTAATAATATTGTATAATAGATCAGTAGATTTAGAACGTCTAACTGGAAAAGCTGGAAATGAGAAGTTTAGAGTTCAAGGAGGTCTGCAATGTAACAGGCTTAATCAAAGGAAAAGATGTGAAATGTTCACAAAGAGCGTCTGCAGAGCCACCACACAGAAAGACTCTGCGAGTGTTGGAAAAGAATGGCAACTTTCTCCTATTAAGGAAAAATAAAAATAGGTCACGTCATTGACCTTGGCCATCCTCTGGCATAGTCATGTCACCGTCTTAACACAGAGCAGAGCATAAATGGCCGAAGGCTCTCAACATGTGAGAGCAATTCTGAAAAGGGGGTAGGAAATCAATTCATACTAATTTTAACTCCCTCTTGTTTCTGCCAAGCCTCATCTTGGTTCCTTGGTGAACTTTAGCACTCTCAGTCTCCTTGACAGAGCTCAGTTTTCATACAGCTCTATTTAGTCTACAAAAAAAGATCGCTGGACCATAGATAGAGCAACAGATAAACATGACCCGTCTTGTACTAAGAACGAGCAATGTCACACTGAGCTGAAAGAAAAGAATTATACAGGGTAAATACAGTCCACATCATGAGAGCGGATCACAGGCAGGCATACACTAAGGCTTGCCTTTCATAAAGGCACGGCAGCTTCTTACCCTTATCATCAAAAATGCCACCAGAAAACTGCTCGAGTATTAAAGTCAGCCTCTCTCCAGCAGCACTGCCCAGTGCAGCCGAACAGCTCACACATTGTGTGACCAATCAGCAGCAGGAAAAAAAAAAAAATCCTTTATTTGAAAATCTTTGTCCACGTTTGGCTGAGCACTGCAGAGATGAGAGAAGTATATGTTACTGTTCAATAAGGCTTTGTTATTTACAAAATGCTGAGGTGACTGTTTTGCATGGCAAAGGCTCTCAGGGTGTAGTATGTCCCTCTCTGTGTCTCAGTGTAATACACACACACACACACACACACACACACACGAAGAGGCAAAAGTATAGAACATAAACTACCTATTAAGTCTGTGAGGAATTTGGACATCTGATTTTAAGAATTTTCATCTCTGTTTGGGTGGAGAGGTCATTTCACATCTTTGAATATCTCAGGATGTCCTCTTTAAAACAAAATGGCAAGTGCTGTCTGAAAAAACTTCTATATTCTATCTTCCCCTCTAGTATGTACACAGTCTGTGTTTACCAGTAGTGCCAAGGTAATCTTCAAGCATGAGGCAAATCTTCTGAGGTGACTAAGTTTTCTCAGTGCCCACCAGAATGCAGTACATGTACCTGTATGCAGTACCTGTATGCGGAATCTGCATGGCACTGAGGCCACGAGATTCTATATCAAGAATGATTTTTTTTTTAATCTATATGGAGTCAGCTGTGTTCGCCTCAGTGCGTTTACCGAATTAGAGTTCAGTGAATGCTAACAGACATTTAAATAGCTTGGCTTTTTGCAACCTAAGTTTAATAAACACTGTTTTGTTTTACAATAAAAAAAAACAGTTAACAGGTTTCTCTGCTACACAATGTGGCTCTGTGCTTGGTGTTTCATTCCCAAGCCAGGGAACCAGGCTACTACCAGCTATTACTTAACCATCGGAATTTTTTTCTACCAACACATGGGAAATTCTCTGGTAACTAGAGACTTAATTTGGTCCTCCAGAATAGAGACCGTGAAAACAAAACTTGGAGAAAGTCAGGAAATCACCTGGCGGGCAATGCTGATGGAGCTAAAGATCATAAACACTGACTTTCAAACCACAGATAGAGCTTGGAACAAATTATCTAAAAAAGCTAAAATACACAGTTAGGGGACTAAATATACACACACACACACACACATGTCTGAAAGATTCCAAGTTGAATGACAAAGATATCTGCAAGTATATATTATATAAAGCACATATATTTCCACATTATCTAAATATATTTTAAAATGCTGGAACATAAGGTAAAAGTACAATTCCATCAAAACTTGGAATAAAAGTATATCACTGAGATTACTTCCTAAACAAAACATATTATGCAAAACCTATATTTCGTGTACCAAAAAGACTTAAGAGAGGGTTTTCATAAAACAGAAGCAGGAAGCCAAATGAAGGTAAAATATGTGATTAAATTGAACAAGAAAATCAATCCATTTTTAAAATGTGCAAATAATCAAGTAAAGAAAGCTTAAAATTAATAATTGAACCAAGAAAAAACAAAATTGGCATTAGGAAAAAGAAATTAATATTAAGGAAAAGAATTCAAATGATTCTCATGGATTAGAAGAAACAACTTAGAAAAATAAAGTCCCAGCTTTGGAAATTGTAATACAGCCCCTAACCCCACTGTAATGCTTCATATTCATTTATCATCATCAGACTTTGCCCAGCTCTAACCTTCAGTGAGTACTGCAGCCTCCTTAACTTTAGACGACTCTGTCTTGGCCCTAGTTTAAGAGCATAGGCTATGGAGTGAAATGCCAGGCAAATTCCCTTTCATTGTCTCCTACAAATTACTTAAACTTTCTACACCTTGAGCAGTCTGCCTGTCAGGCATGATCACCCCATGTATTTCCATCAGCCCCCATGCTATGCCTCTGTTCTTCCAAGCAGCAACATTCCATCCTTCCTCCAACTCTGGAATTAGATTTTGCTGTCATTGGCCATCCCCTACTTTCCTAGTCTAGGCTAGATAACTGTAAAGTACCTGATTTTTAAAGATCAGGTCTACAGGTCTAGACTTTATTGTTTCATTTTCCCCACCTAAAAGAATAGTAAACCTTTAAAAATAAAAATAAATTCTATTGAAAATGAACATTTATTAATAAATAAAGCGATTAACGACAAATACCCAGATAAGCAGACATCTTGGTCCAAAACAACGTGTATAGTCACAAGTAGTATGAAAGCGGTTGGTTTCTAGATGGTTCCAAGGGGAAGATGCTGGGCACTGTCATAGTTAGCTTTAGTCACCACCTTGGTACATCTGGAAAAAGAGAATCTCACTTTCAGAACTCTCTCCATGATAATAGCCTATATGTGTGATTGTTGGAGCATTTTCTTGATGGCTGATTGATGTTCAAAGGCCAAATCCACAAACCCACTGTAGGCAGTACCACCCCTAGGCATGTAGGCCTGGGGTATATACCAATGTAACTGAAACCGGTGAGCATCACCCTCCATGGTCTCTGCTTCAGTCCCTCCATCCAGGCTCCTGCCTTAAGTTCTTGCCCTGACTTCTTTCAGTTGTGAACTGTTACCTAGAAGTGGAAATGGAAAGAAGCCCTTCCCTTCCCAAGATGTTATGCTTTATAACAGAAACAGAAAAGCAACATGAGACAGACATGATATAACAGTATGTCTTCCACTGGAAAATACCAGTATCCAAGTTGTCTTAGTAATTACTTACCTTTAGTGGAAGCTGTATTAGCAGTCTTGCATGTCATATTCCAACTGTCAAATTTCGAGAGTGTGTGATTTTTAAAGACATAGCTTCATGAGGAAAATTAAATTTGAAGTGGACAATTGTTAAAAGGGTAGAATTTGAATAGTAAGAAAGAAGAGCCCTGGATTAGGGTAAGGTGTGAAACTCTCCATTGCTTTACAGTGAAAGATGAGTAAGTCAGAAAAGCCAAAGATGAAAAGGGATGAAAATCTTTTAACTTGCCACTAAAACTTAATATTATTTCTGCCTTCCCCCATACTTTACCTGTTAATGGAAAACCATGCTGCAGTTAAATTCACCCTCTGTGAAGCAGACTTTTTTATTTAATTCCTGAATCTTACTAATTCTCCTTGACAAAGATTCTAAACCTTAAATGTCTCTGTTCCGGTAGAGACAAGAGAAGTTGCTGCACTATAAAGTAGTTCTAGGGACTGCGTCCAGGCAGGTTAAGATGGTGGCTGATGCATTTTCATATGGTCATCTAAAGTCCCAAGACATTTCCCATACAATTAAACTCAGCCCTTTCTAAGCCAGAGGTTTTTAAGCCAGAGGTGCTCCTGTGACGACAGAGGCCAGCCCAGCTCATCCTTTCCACCACGTGCTCCCTACACACCTGGGAGCTTCTATGTCCTCTGCTCACCTGCACTCGTTTCCACTGATGGTCTGGGAAATCCCAAGCACTGTTGCAATCGAACAAGATTCTTCCAGGCATTAGGGAGCCCCCGAAAGTCAAGCCGCTCCAGAAAATGTGCATTTCTGCTCAACCTGAAAAGACACAGCAAAATCTGTGTTAAAATCTTAAGAAGTTCTTTTTCAAGCACACTGCATGAATGGGTGTAGCCATTCAAAGGAGTAAGCAAAACACTAGTCTGATCTGCAATTTGGAACCTGCCTCTCGATAAAAGTGTTCAAACAGCCGCCTGCTTCCCATCTCTCAGATGAATGAAGACGTGACCGACATGGACTGAACCTCTCTCTGGGGACACTTCTCTTTAGGGGGCTGAGATCACAGAGTTCACCCTTCTGGCACTCGCAGCTCTTTGATTTTTGTCAGGGAGGCTTGCCACCAGAGCACAAGGCAGAGCAACGTGAGGGGATGTCTCCCATGTTCCTTAATGAAAAGCTAGTTTGGAGATGGGGGTGGGTTGGAGGGTGGATTTCAAAGAGGGGAAAGGTCAGTTCTTGGTCAAAGTATGAGGAGCTTATGGAAGAAAGAAAACTTCGAAAATAAAGCATTAACATAAATTACCGAAAGCAGCCTTTGAAATCACACAGAAGGAGATGAAGCAACTCTACCGTGATCAAGGCTTCCCCTATCTAAGGCTGTTCCCACCTTTTGTCTCCTGATGACTTTATAAAAGTACCAGAAACATCTATAGGTGGCCCTATTCGACATTCTTAAAGAAAACTTTGCAGTCGCTGAAATTTTAAAAGGTGCCTCTTCTTTGCAAAGGATGAGTGATGAGGTCATGGCTTGCTTTCCAGAAAGAAAATAAAATCTGTAACTTTGCTGGGAAGAAGGACTGCCTGCCTTTGCTGGGAGCGAATCACATAGAAATAATATTATAACACGGACTGCATTTATTCAAAGACATAGGGGTGTCAATTCAGGTCAGCCAGGGAAACTCAATAACCCATAAGTCAAGCAGATAGTGATGTGTCCGAAGACAAGAACCTTTGTTCTTAAGAATGGGAACCTGGAACAGCTGCTGTCTGCATAAACTATAGAATGAAGCCAGTAGCCAGTCTCTCATTTTCTACCCTAATCCACTCAACTAAATGACAGAAGAACAAAAATACTGAAAAAGAGCCAGAAACAAAAACTCAGCTAAGCATAAAGGAAATAGCAATTCTTCAGATTTTGTGAGAAAAAGTCGATAATTTGTCCTCAAACACTTTCATCTCTGGGTCCCTGTGAACCCTTAAAAATGCACGAAGACACAACCAATGTTTGTTTACATGAACTATAGCTTTTTAATAATCTCAATTTTGTAAGTTGAGCCTAAAATAACTATGCATTTATTAGTATATTTCAAAACAATGTCAATTTATTATAGTACAAATAACATATTTTTACAAACTATACAAATATCTTACACAAATTTCTTTTTACATCTGCAGTTGTAAAGACAGCCAATCTTATGTGCTACCCTGTCCCACCTGCTGTGATAGCTCTGGCTTAGGTTTGTGGTCTGGTTTTATTGTTTGACTTGTATTGTTTCATAATGTTTGCTTGAGATAAGTTCTCCCCATTTAGCCCAGGCTGGTCTCAAACCCAAAATCCTCCTGCCTTATCTTCCCTAACATTGGAATTACAGTTGTTCGGCACACAATGCCTGGATTATCTGCTATGAAATCTTTAGTTTTGATTTTTAAAAAAATCAAGAAAATCCTATGTCACACAAAGTATAACAGGAAAGGCACAAAGTATTTTAATGGTCTTTTCAGACCATTTTGGGTCTTTTTCACTATACCAACATATACCAGATGCAGTCTGTAAGACAAGACCATATCAGTGAATCACCGAATAAAATCCAGAAATCAATATGCAACTGTGAGCAAACTTTTTATTCATGAGTGATTTTTCAACATCATGCTATGATCATTCGGAAAGTACACTTCACTGAATTACATCCATCTTCAATCACATGACACAGTTTTTAAATCACATTGATTAGTATCACTATAGTCAATAGAAAAAAAGTACTTTTTGAAAACTATCAAGCTCAGACTATTAGACAGAGGCTTTTTACAAAACTTTTGCTTGAAAGTTTAAATTGTATCTTTGAACACAAATGCAACCAGTTGCTTTCCTTGAACAGCTTTACCTTGTACATTATCAAGAAAATATTACCAATATTTTATTAGCTTATCAGACACTGTTTCAAATAAAACTGAGTTTACACGATAAAAAAAAAAAGTCTCCTTCATCTCAGTCTTCAAGTGACCACATCAGGGTGTTTACTCAAAACAGGTACTTGCTCCCTGACCACACGGAATATTAAAAGTCCTGCACTCGAGGATCAAGCTCTGATGATGGTAATATGATTCCCGTCTTTACCAGGAACACCGTGATGCTGCCTTTCCTTGTCTCCTTTTTGTCTGTGAGTCCAGGCTAGTCCAAAGATCTGGATTCAAGCTATGATGCCTGGTCTACAAAGTAAGCTCCAGGCCAGCTGGAGCTATAGAGTGAGACTCTGCTTCAAAGAGGGGAGGGGGAACCTTAGTTACTAGAAACACTTGCCACATCCTAAGAACACTAACTATGTACGGCCCACATTTTCAAGTGATAAAAAAGGGAATTAGGGGCTTGAAAGATGGCTCCACAGTTAAGAAAATGTGTTGCTCTTTCAAACTGAAGTTTGCTTACCAGAACCACATAGGGCGGCTCATAACCACGTGTATGTAAATCCAGATCTAGGGGATCTGACCTCTTTTTCTGACTTCCATGGGCACCTGCATGCCTATGTACATACAAACACATATGCATGTACATAAATAAAAATACATATATTTAAAAGAGAAAGGGAGCATTGATTACTACTTAAAATAAATAAAAATGTAAAATTTTAAAGAATTAAGAAATTATTAAATATTGCTGGAGAGGTGGCTCAGGCATTCAGATGGTTAATAACACATAATGTTCTTCTAGAGGAACCGACTTCAGTTCTTAGCAGCCACATCAGGAGACTCATAGCTGCCTGTAACTTCAGCTCCAGGGGTATCTGATTCCTCTGGTTTCTGCAAGCACCTGTACTCGTGTGCACAAATCTATGCACATAGTGCACTAATTAAAAAGAGCAAAAATAAATATTCATAAAAAAGAAATGATGCAAAGAAAAAGCCAAAAGTTGGGTAGAGTTGAAATAGTGAGCATTTGCTTATTACTGAAAGTCTTTCTGTGTTATTCTAATTTTTATAGCATGCATTCATTACTATAACAGGAAACCATATCAACATATAAAATGCATTTTGCCATCTTGTCAGTAATGGGACTATTTTAAAAGTATGCTGCCACTCTCTTTAATCCCTATAAGAAATTGATGATCAATATAAGTAAATCTGATTTTTAAAAAGCTGGACAGCACTGCCTTGGTTTAATAGCAATTTCTTTTTAATTCCTAATATATCCACATGTTCCATATTTACATTCAAGTATTACCTTAGAGTTTCTATTGCTGTGAAGAGACACCATGATCACAGCAAATCTTCTAAAGGAAAACATTTGATTGAAGTTAGCAGTTCTCTTCAGCAGACATTCCATGACTCTGGCATCTCTAACATCTTGGGTTCTCCAAGGTAATCCAGACTTCAACTTCACAACTTCACACAATGGCCTCTCCACCAGGCCTCCATTGGGGCCCTCCTAACACATGCCTCAATGACTTTCCTTAGATATGGAGGCAAATTCCATAGCCCTTTTCTTCTATCCTTAACTCTAATGCTAGAACCACGTGGCTGAAGATGCCAAGTTCTGTTGTTTACTCAGGCTGAAACATTGCCCTCCTGTTCAATTATATCTTCATCACATTTTTTTTTGGGTGTTACCTTCACTGCTTAAGCTTGGCTTCCTGAAACTGGATCCATAGACTAGGCTGGCCTTGAATTCAGAGCTCTGCCAGCATCTTCCTTCCCAAGGCTGGCGCCACCACACCTTGCTCTAAACTTTCTTTCAGTTCCATTTCACAAGTCGGAAACTTACCTAGTTGTGATCTTACCCTGAGTTCACCACTCCCTTAATTTCATTTCTTAATCTGTTTATTTCCTTGAACACAGGACTTAATTCCATTCCACTTTCTGGTGTTCCTTTTCTCCTTAAATTTTACATTGTGCAACTTACCCTTATTCCTTTTCATTATAAATCTTCATTAGTTAACACTAGCAACCAAACAACATTGTCTGTGCAAGGCTGTTTTGAGATTTCCTCCACCAATGGAATTAATCTAAAACTCTTCACTTTAGTCTCAGACAAACTTTTCAGACAGGAGCAAAAAGCAGTCACTTTTTTCACCAAAATCTCACATGAACAATCCTGAGGCAACATACTAAAATTCTCCTCTAACACCTCTTGATCCAGGCCCCCCACAATTCAAACCCCCCTCAGCACCACTGTCTTCCATGCTCCTACTAGTATGGCCCATTCCACTGCTTTCCTAAACAAAGGTACCAAAGTCCAAATTCCTCCAAACAAATACATGGTCAGCCCTATTATAGCAGCACCCTACTCCCAGTACTAACTTCTGTCTTAGTTAGGGTTTCTATTGCTGTGAAGAGATACTGTGACCACAGCAATTCTTACAAAGATAAACATTTAATTGGGGTGATTTACAGTCCATGGGTTTAGTCCATTATCATCATGGTAGGGAGCAAGTCGTCAGACATGATGCTGGAGAAGTAGAGAAGCTGAGAGTCCTACATCTTGCAGGCAACAGGAAGTTGACTGAGATATTGAGCAGTATCCTGAGCATAGGAAACCTCAAAGCCTGTCCCCACAGTGACACATTTCCTCCAAAAGGCCACACCTACTTCAACAAGGCCATATCTCCCAATAGTGTCAGTCTCTATGAGCTTATGTTTTTCTTTGTTGCTTAATATCTATAGAACCTAAAGAAGATAAATATACTGTATTTGTACATAGCTTGTTCATGTGTGTCATTTCTTTTCTTTCCTTTCTTCTTTTTTTCTTTGTCTTTTCCCTTTTTTGTTTTTTGTTTGTTTGTTTGTTTTTTGTTTTTTTTTTTTTGTTTTTCCAAGACAGCTTCCCTATGTATCCCTTGCTATCATGGAACTTGCTCTGGAGATCATGTTGGCCTCCAACTCAGAAATCTGCCTGCCTCTGCCTCCCTGAGTGCTAGAATTGAAGGTGTGCACCAACACCTGGCTTGGTCATATATATCATTAAAATAATTCTACATATATATATATATATACATATATCTATATAATGTAATCATGTTAGAGGTTATAAAAAAGGTCATATACAGGATATGATCTAGAATAACTCAAATTGAATGGCTTTGTTATATAGACATGTTTATAACAGCTTACTTAACAGCCAGAAAGGTTAAATCTTTATATTTAATAGAATTGGTAGACTTTTGAGGCTTGGTGTGGGAGGTCCATCTCTCTATGTGTTGCTTTGATTGGTTAATGAATAAAGGAACTGATTTGGGCCTATAGCAGAGCTATAGGGGAACAGAGCTAGGCAGGAAAACTAAATGGAATGCTGGGAGGAAGAAGGCAGAGTGAAAAGAATGCCGTGAATCTGCCACCGGAGAGAGACGTACTGAAACTTTGCTGGTAGGCCACGACCTCGTGGTGATATACAGATTAATAGAAATGAGTTAAATTAAGATATAAGAATTAGCCAATAAGAAGCTAGAGCTAATGGGCCAAGCAGTGATTTAATTAATATAATTCTATGTGATGATTGAGTTCTGGGAGGCCGGGACAAACAAGTGGGTCTTTGCAACAGAGGCTATAAAATTCATATGAGTAATCATTTTTTTCATGTTGTTGGATATTGTTACTAAGATCTTGCATATAGTTGGCAAGTGCTTGACCATCAATCTAGATTCCAACACCTCGTATGTTTACCAAAGAATTAACTAGTTAAATAAAGTACACATTTATAGATGAGTTATAGGAACAATCTATAGAAAGTACCAAAATTAATTAGTTTTCAGAGTTATCATAAACTAATCATGAAAAGCAACAAGGTTTTGGTTATATACACTAAAATGTTTACCCAGAAATATAAAGTATTCAAACCCCAGTTGGGGTTTAGGACATTTTAAATGGTTATGTATTAACAATTCTTTTACACAACATTATTTCTGCCTAAGAAAGCAAATTTAATGGAAGGGATTTTCCCCATTCTTTCAATTATTTATTCATCTTTCATCCTATAAATATTTATTGAGCTCCCTGCTCTATACTACTGAAGAAAAAGCAGAGATATAAACCAGGGGCTAGAGTACTGTGGTAGCACTCTTAGTCATTTCCCAAGTCAGGCTAGCCACAGGAACAAATAAGGTTAATTACAAAAAATAAGCTCTCTCAATAATGTTCCGTTCCTTCTAATAACCCAGTTAAACAACAATGTTGCCTGTGTTAGAGTTCATTATACGGCAAAGGACCTGGCAAGCGAGAAACTCTGAAATCATATTTAATTAAGGAAAATGAGGCACAGTGCTTTTCTTCTCAACCTCATATTCACTTAATGGACATACGTCCTTCATCTTTTCTTTGGTTATGGAGTTCTTGAGAGACATTATCTTGAGCTCATTTTGCTAAGCAGAAGGACCATCATACAGAAAATGGCTAAATCACTCTCAGTTTAAGATTTCACTATTTATTTATTTATTTATTTTTGCCTCAGGCTTTGGGGATATTAAGGCCATGTTGTAAATCCTGGTCACCGCTTTTTCTAAAGAGTAAAATGAGAGTTTATTAGCATCTCAGTGGTTGCCTCAATAATGACAAAACAGTTGCTCATTACCGCTCATTAGCTTCATATTAGATTCACTTGCAGTGGCAATACATCTTCTATTCATACACAATTGCAAAACAACAGATATGATCTGACACCTGCTGTACAGCAGAATTCATTAGACTATGATAATACAAATAGAACTGCAGACTCTGGACTTGGATTTGCTTCTGTGATGACTGCATAGAAAAACCTCTGAAATTATTGAGGCTCGGAGAAGACAAATATGCACAGTAGATGAGCGAGGCTTTCAAGCACTGGATTCTTCATTTTTCTGTTTATATAAGTGTTCTATCTACAGAATATAATATTTTAATAGGCAGCTGTGATGCCCAAAATTATGAAATATTTCTTATGGATAAAGTGAAATACCAAAGATGCATACCAAATAAAAAATAATCCCAAGACAACTTTAAAATCAAAGATAAACTGAATTATGTTTAATACATTTCATATTTGTTCATATATCTCTGCCTTAGTCCATGGGGAACAATCAGATCTCAAGGGAAATTTAATCATTATAAGATTATTATAATCTACATAATCTGATGCTCAATTATGTTGGTTTACCTGAACTTCTTGTGGATCCTGCCACATGTTGCCATATATAATAAAAGAAGAAACTTCGAGTAGTATTCTTTTGTTTAGTTTTCTGTATTTAAATTACCCAAATACAGCATACAAATTAAAAATGAATGAACTGTTTCTACTCTGAAATTCTTTAGAAAAGAAATCGAACATTTTTAGTTTATAGATTATAAACCTTATACAGGTTTTTGTTTCCTTTCGTTTATTGTTTGTTAGTTGGTTTTGGTTTTTTGGTCAGAGCATTAATGTTTATTGGAAATTCAAACTTAACCAAGCATACTGTATATTTTTTCTCAATATTCTAACCTAAAAAAGAAATTTCAAAATTAGTTGTCTCAGCAGCATTTTTTCTCCTTATTAAACACAATGATGTTGTTTGACTTTGGTTTTTATCTATAACTCTAAGTCAGGATGAATAAAGGCAATGGAGAGTTGTATATTTTACTGCACAAAACGATGCTACATGCTAAGATGTTTAAACCTAACTGGTTTAATTATGTTATAAAGTCCTTCTTTTAAATTGAGTTCTTAGTAGTGCCTTTGCTCTATTTGGCACAGATATGCAGCATTCTTAGTTCAAGATGTAATCCTGCATATATAAGTAAAGTCAGTCCTCTTTCAAGGTACTTTCTGCATAAATAACATTTAGTCCTTACTCAGAATCCTACATTTAGCATTTAGTTTTCCTTTTTGCTTACTACACACACACACACACACACACACACACACACACACACACACACATTCACACTCACACCACACTTCCTGACCCATCAATAATACAGATAAAGTTGTCCCAATTCCAATACCATTATTCTTGAAGCCATATGAGAATTAAGACACTCTGTATTATCTGAAGATATAAAAAGATTCTTGTGACCCCTCCCTCCATGTGTATGTCTGTGAGACAGAACCCCTGATTCAATAGTAGCACAAATGTCAGGGGAGTAAGGAACCAGCTTTTTGTCTGATTGTTTTGTTTTGTTTTTAACTGGATTGAGGCTTATTCCATGAGATGGACCCTATACCCGACACCTTTAATGAGGTCAACAACCTGGTACTAGATAGGTGATTAGGCCCTAAGGGAAAAACTGCTACTTTATTCTTCTAAAGGAACATAGCAATAAATTGACTCATAAAGGCATATTTCTATATATATAGAGAGAGAGAGAGAAAGAGAGAGATCATAGATCAGTGAATCACTCAACTCTTCCCAACGTGGCTTCTTCTCAAAGTAGATGCAGAGAATGAAAGACATTGGAGCACTCAGCCCTTAAAGGGCTGTGTCTATCACACTCCCCCCATCAAGAATCAGGGATATATTAGGAAGAGAAGGCAGAAAGATTACAAGACTCAGTGTAGGTAGATAACTCCATGAAAACAGCATTTTCCAGACATGACAGGACAGATGCACATGTGAATTCACAGAAACCGTAACAACAGGCACGAGACCTGTACAGGTTCACACGGGGACGTGGACACAAAGCCCCACCCCCAACTAAGAAGCTATGTGCTATTGATAGCTGCAGGGAGAAGGAAAGCCGGTTTTCTTCAGTGGAGTTATCCAGATCTAGCAACCACACTCCAGGGGAGGCCCCGTGCTCAGGAAGACACAAAATGAAATCCATGGGGCTAGGGATTTTGATTTATTTGGTTTGTTTAGATGCAAAACTATCTTTTTTATTTCTCTTTTTGGAAACCATGGTTGTATTTTCCACTGGAGATGGAGACAGCTCCTGGAGATAAATGTTTCAATATAATACATTGCTTCTAAATTTGTATGTACTTAATAAAATAACTTCAGAACTGGCAAAGCAATATGCTAAAATAGAGAACAGACAATTTCTCAACAGTACTACTGACTTCTTAACAAGCTTATCTCTATATATTATATTTCATGACAAAATTATGAGGAAACAAATTTAAGACCCATGTGTTTTCTGTTTCTAATCCACTAACTTCTGCTTTAATCCATACTGGCTTTCAAACAAATATTGTTTTGTTTATGCATCTGTGTTTAATTTTTTTGTCTTTCTCACATTGAGTAACTTAAGGGTATTATTTTATTCATAAACCTCCTGGTATTTGTTTTGCTGGCTGTATTCCAGCTATATTGACTTTCTTTCTTTTTTTTTTTTTTGCGAGTCCCTCAATTTTTTTATTTTTAAATTTTTTTCCTTTTTTTCCCCATGATATTTATTGAGCCCTACATTTTTCTCTGCTCCCCTCCCTGCCACTCCCCTCCCTCCTTCAACCCTCCCCCAAGGTCCCTATGCTCCCAATTTATCAAGAGATCTTGTCTTTTTATACTTTCTACTTCCCACGTAGATTAGATCTATATAAGTCTCTCTTAGTGTCCGTATTGTTGTCTAAATTCTCTGGAATTGTGGTTTGTAAGCTGGCTTTCTTTGTCTTATGTTTAAAAACCACCTATGAGTGAGTACATGTGATAATTGTCTTTCAATGAACAGAAAGGTGTGTTCCCACCATCTCTCTTTCGTGTGAGCTGTTTTGTCTATCTGGACGCTGTTTCCTAACCCAAGATTGTCAAGTCTAATAGAAGTTCAGGATAAATAGCTAACTGTGCTGACTATTAGGATACCAAAGCCCTCAGTACCTGTGGGTTCTCTCTGCTCTTCTCACCCCTGATCCTTGTCTTAAAACTCCCCAGCCCAGGGACTTTGTTTCCCTTCCCCCAGCTTCTGACTCCTATTAAAAACCTGCCATTTTGGTAATGCATTCTCTAGGTTCTCTTGGCTCTGCTCTGGGTTCTTTCTTGATTCTCATGCCCCCTCTCCTCTTCTCTCTCTCTTCTCTTCCTATCTCACCCCCCCACCCCCATAACCCAGTTGAGTGTGCTGGCCATGTTCAGTCTACCTCTTTCTCACATTTATATGATTTTTTTTCCAGATGCCTCTGGCTATACTCTTCCTCACATCTATAATAAAACGCTTCTCCTCAACCATACCTTGGAGTGGTCCTGTCCTCATTTTATCCACAAACATTATTAAATTTGTTCCTTTAACTCCTTCAAGACTTATCAGTTTGGCTTTCAACTCAATAGCAGTCAGAGAGATTCTTCTAAGAATAATAAGATATGAACATAACAGCACTGCCCTGGGAATGTGTATGCCAAAATAACTGAGCATGTTCAAGAAGACTGTATTAAAGAAAGGACATGCTTTTTAAAATTGAAATGAAGACGATTGCATCAGATATCTTGGAACAGTAGTTCTAGATTAATAAATAACGTAGGTGATACTGGGCCACAGTTAAAATGTAGACACTTACTGGGAACCTATTCTTGCTGAACTATGTTCTGAAAAAGATTGTGGGGGCTTTGGGAGAGCATGAGAATCATTCTTTCCAACCCTCTTGGCTTGAGCTAGGGGTGTAGTTCAACTGGAAAAGTGTTTACTTAGCACACACGAGACCCTGCGTTTGATCCCCAGCACCGCATAAAGACTGAGTGAGGAGATGCCTATGGTCCTAGTATTGGGCGCGGATTGGAAGCATGGAACTCAGAAGCTCAAGGTCATACTCAGCTGCATATTGAGTTCAAGAACAGCCTGGTCTACACTAGACATTTTCTAAAAACTAAAAAAAAAAAAAAAAAAAAGTAACTTTGAGCTTTATTTCTTTTTTTTTTCTCTTTTTTGTTAGGGTTGAAACAAGCTACTATGTTTTTATTCAACCATCTACCCAGACTTTCCTTGGCCATTCCATTCAGAGTTGATGTATGAGCACCTTTCTCCTTGGTACTTCTGGTTGGCCTCATATACTCTTTTTTTTTTTAAATATGCTTTCACACTTTCTTCCTCGATCATATTACATATGATACTAATTATCAATTGTATCTAAACATGAACTTCAAAGTTCCTCATCTTGTGATATCAGTTTAAACTTTGTCTGTCATTTGCAAAAGATATATGCACCTGACATGGAAGTCCCTTCATGTTCTGTTAGTATATAATGGCTTTTTCTACAAAAATAAAATTTTAGTTTATTCCTCTAAACACTTATTTGCAACTACATGAGGTTTTCTTTTTTTATGGTGTCCACTGTCCTGGTTCTGTAGCTCCTATAAGGTTCTGTAGCTCCTATAAGTTCACCAGCAGCATAATCTGATCTGGCAGTTCACCCGGAGTTTTGAATTTCACAGAATATTCATTTCAAGTTAACCATAGACACTTCCAAGATACAGTAAAAATTTGTACTAATGCTTAAGGATATAAGCAAGAAACAATACAAGATGACACATTTCATTCTGGGAAAGTCTGCATGCTTTAATCAAAGCATTCAAAAAGGTTTGTGTTCTCACAGAGCAATTTGAGCTGAGATGGCAAGTGGGTTCTGAAGACTGGCTGTGGAAACTACGTTTCTCAAAAAAGCATTTTACTTTGTGATGTACCATTTTCACACTCAGTTACACAGAGAGAATATATTCGTGTTATCATAGTCTATTCTTCAGCAAGCCATACCCATAAATCTAAAAATTGCAGGTTGATTTACAGTAAGCAATCCAGACCGACCGTGTCTATCGTGCTAAAAGGCTTTATGAAGTAGGCTCTCTCCACTGTCTTCCCTTATAAACACCATCAGCATGATTTACGAGGTGGTCTGGCTAAGGGGTCAGTGTCCCTGAGTTGAAATGAAGTAAGTCACAGTTGGTTTGTTTCACAGCACAGTAAATCTCTATTTATTCATTTAAAACCATACACCTATACTATGTCACAAAATACGTACAAAGACAGACATCTAAGAGGCACACAATAAATATAGGATGCACAGTTTAAACAATAATTCATCTTACACATTTAAACAAAAACTCTTTATGCTGTAAAATATTGCTTATAAAATTTGTAATAATACATTGATTTTTATTGTAGCAATTGAATATGTCTCATTTGAAATGCCCCACCTGTTTCAAAACATCGGTTTAGTACTTTCTGATGTAATGCATAAACTAATTAGACAAATTTATTTTGCTCACATTTAATGAATAAATTTCTGCTATTGATGTACAGTTGTTTTTTTTTAAATAACCAAAGTGTGGTGTCATTTTATTTTTAAAAAAACCTTTTAGTGTGTGTGTGTGTGTGTGTGCGTGTGTGTGTGTGTGTGTGTGCGCGTGTGCTTGGTATGGGTGTCATGCATTCGGAGGGCATAGGACAACATTCAGGAACCAATTCTCTTCATGGGTTGCAGGGATTGAATTTATGCTGTCAAACTTGTACAACAGAGCTTTTACCCACTAAGCCATCTTACCAGCCATAATTTTGAATTTTAGTAAAAAGTTTTAGAAAGTCCTTGAAACTACTCATATGGAAGATCTTTGTTTAAATCTTTGTAGCCAAGCCTTTGGCATATGTGAATAAATGAGTTTTTATCAATAGCAATACTGAGAAAAATATCTCATGATTTAAGACAATGTAATCTATGAATTTATTTTACTAGACAGTGAATGCATTATGTAGGCAATACACACATTACTGTATTTAGACAAAAAAGCAAATAAGTAAATACCAAGGATTTAGCCAGGCCCACAGAACCTTCTGTACCATTTTCTCTGTGTATGACCACATCCAGTGTGGTTTTACAGCATATTATTAATAAAGGTTTATTTCTTTCTTATTTTTGATTATGAAATAGCACAATGACTACGTCTAGAATGTCTTATAACACTCAGATCAGTCATTTTGTTCCCTTGTAATGCCCCAAGTTGTATTCTGTGCACACTTTATTTAACTGGGTGTCTTGATTGTCTCAAGTGTTGGTTCTGTTCCTCACAACCCTTTTTGTGGCATTCGACATTTCAGACCAACTCATCTTCCAGTACTCAAAATGTCCATATCTTTTAAATATAAAGAGCACAGCACAGATGCTTCTTGTCCTAGTTTCTGTTGTTGTGATAACCACCATGACCAAAAACGTCCTGGGGACTTTAATCCAACATTTAGGTTGCTAGCTGCCACTGAGGGATGTCAGGACTAGAGCTCAGGACAGGAACTTGGAGACAGGAGCTAAAGCAGAAATCCTAGAGGAATGGTTCTTTGCTCAGCTATACAGCCCATGATCACCTGTCCAATGATGACATTCCACACAGTAGGTTGAACCCCTACATCAACCAGCGGCCAAGAAAATATCCCACAGACATGCCCAGAGGCTAATTACCGGGGGCCTTGAGTGCCAGCCTCAGCAACCACACAGGTGTCAGCTAAGATTCACTATAGCAGGTGAAAACTTGGCTAATTGAATCTGAGGGTATAATGGAATAAGTCAACTCATGTACATTACCTCTACATGTTCTTTATTCCTCTTTGCTAAGAAACAATGAGAAGAGAAGAAGGGGCAATCTCTACCAGCCTTTTAGTTTTTTAAAGACGTGGTAAAAAAAATTCCATAGGCAAAAACAATGATAAAATGCACATCAAAATCACAAAAAAAGGGCAGGTACAATCTGACTCCAGAACAGGTGACACCACCCAGGAAGGAGCCAGCATACAAGGGGCAATACCTGACATTCCAAAGCATTAGCTAAAGTTACTAAACGTCCCTGAACCTGGACTTTACCCACACCCATATCTGTTTGTTAGTAAGGATAGGGCACGCTGCTTGGTGCCTGTCTTCTTAAGAAATTTCTATGTGGTCTTTAGCAAGAGTAGTTGTGGAACTGACTCTATGAATTTGCCTGTTAGAACAAAGAGTGAATGTTGTCTCTCCAAGGCCTCACGGTGTTGGGGAATGGAAAGGTCATTCCATTGCCCATGCAGGAAAAGTTACACTGCTGATGGGTTTTGAGAATGGATCCCATTTTGAAGTGAGGAATCATGGCTTTGCAAAGTTTTTACGGATTTGACAGCTACCATCCAAAAAACAAGAATTCCCTCAGCTCTCTTGAAATGGGCTCTCCATGTGGATATACTTCCTGTGGATCTGCCTATTGGTCTGTCTTGTGGGCTCCAACAGCTAATCTGAGAGAAGCCATTCTTTAACTGAAGTTCCTTTTACCGAGTGTGTCAAGTTGGCAACCAAGATTAACCATCACACTTATTAAAATATTATTATTTCCTAGAAAATTCTGTTAAGGTAAATAAGTTTTCCTATTTGTCTTTACATCCATGTTTAATATATTTGAAAAGTTTCTGCACCCCGATAAGCCTCTCCACCAATGCAGTAATCCAAATCAGACCAAATCAAACTGAATTAGAAAAAGTCCAGGTTCAATAGATAGAATGCTCCTGGATGATTTTACAGGCCCCCAGAGAGGAGACAGAAAAGAGAGACCAGAAAACCATGCGTCTGTTTTCTTGGAGGGGGACAGTTAAAATACCCTGTGATCCTGAGCATCTCTGGAGGAGGAGTCATCATTTGGCAGGCTTTCTGAGATGTGGCAGGGTTTGGAAAGAGATGGCGAGGGGCCTTGGGGTGAAGTTTCTACCAGAACATACCAAACTCTTTGAGTATATGCATGCCAGGGATTGGGGTGAAGCCTCCACCAGAATATCCCAGACTCTCTGGGTATATGGATGCCAGGGGCTCACCAGAACAGTCCAGACTCTTTGGGTATATGGATGCCAGGGGTTGGGGTGAAGCTTCCACAAGAACAATCCATTTTCTTTGGGTATATGGATACCAGTTCATGTCTGGTTGCTTCCTGTGGGCATGGGAGGAAGTGAGGAGGGGGAGGAAGTGAGTGAGGCTCACACTCAGCAGGAGGTGTGGGTGGAAAGGTATCTCGTTAACTGCCATCCTAGAGACTTCTGGCATTTGTTTCTCAAGGAGGTAGAAAAGGCAAGCTGCTAGGGAAAAATTAGATCATTAACACCTGTCCTAGCTGTACTGACAAAGATGAACGTACCAGGAAGAAGAGCAGACAGGCCCTTCACAGTGACATCTTGGGAAATCAGAGGGTAGAGGGTCCCAGCTGCTGGACAGACCAAGTATCCTGAATAGGTGCCTGCTTGAGTCTGGAGAGGTGGTACCAGCATGGATAGCCCAGGAGCTTGGCAGCCAAAAGGGTGGTAAGGATCACAGAGGAGAGCACTTATTCATCAGCGTTTGAAAGACCTAGGAACTAGTGCTTGAGGAGTTCTGTCCCCCAGGGAGTGTAGGGAGGGCAGGTGTGACTAGGAAAGAGTGTGAGAGGTAACAACACCCTGCAAGAATTCAGGGAAGTGTCAGGGTCTTAAGTGGGAAGATAAGGATCCCATCCACCTCATGACAGAAATTGGCAAGGGTATTGTGGGACCCAAGTGTGATGTTAAAACAGAGTAAGTAGCTCCGGTAGCAAGTCAATGAATATATCTGCTGCCTGCAGTGTCTCCCTAGGCTCGGAGAGGGCAATAGGAGTCACCGAGTCTGGGCCGCTTCAGTCCTCTGCCAGGCTGAGAAGTTTGAAGGCTGGCAGAGGATCAGATGCCAGTGTTGGTGAAGCTGGACCTCCGTGGCGTGACATAGAGGATGAGCCCGCACTGGAACATTCTGATTTCCATCGTCCAGGCTGTCGGCAGGTGGGGCATGGCCTCGGCAGGTCAGGACAATACCATGACTAGTGTTCACAGGCTCCTGATGGAATTGACTTGGGTGAGCTTCAGCAGGATGGAGCTTCATGGTCGATTTCCCTTGTCCCCTTTGTGTGGGCCCCGTGGCCTCAGGGTAGCTGCTAAGGCATGGGCTCGGAGTGTAACCTTCTGCTGCAGCTGGGTCTGTCAGGAAGACTCAGTTGCCTTTTTTTTTTTTTTTTGGTGTTAAAAACTTTAAAAGCTATTTTCACCAATTTTTGTATGGGGTTGGGCACTCTCCTCAGCCCTTCTACAGTTTACCAATGTAAGTGAAAGCAAGAGAATTAGGAGGAATATTTCAGTCTCAAGTTTTCAGTGTGGTCCTGAGACCTTAGCATAACCCTAATCTGTAGAAGGCAAAACCAAATCTTAACATTGTAAACAATTTAGTGTTTTAAATCAATATCAAGGGGGTTACTCTTAAATTATAACATCTGGCTGCCAGCAAGATTCATTCCTGCACATGAAGGCAGAGGTGCAGCATCAGAATGTCAGCAAACCAGCATTGTTTTAAATCTTATCTTTTATAAACCTTGTTTTTAGGACAGGACAGGAATTATCGTACAGAAACATATCTTAACCCAAAGTATATTAGAGACAACTGTCTCCTTGTTGGGGCCAGTGCATGCGCTTACCATTAGTAAAGATGGCAGTAAGGTTTCTGTTTTGACCTCTACCAAGATGGTAGCTTGCCAAGTGTTTGTACTTTTTCAGAGCAGTTTTAATTTAGAGTTACCAGTTTTGAGTTTAACCATACCAAATTTTAAGATGCTTTTCTTTATACTGAGGTAGAACAGTATAGAATAATTTTTTTGTCTTCATATCAAATTTAGTGAAGTCCAGAGGCAAAATACATGGAACACGCAAAGTCAGACATTCAACCAAACATGTGGCCACATATTATTCACCCACTTCTGTCCATACATAAGAAGCAGACAGGATTTTTAACAGAAACAAAACTTCAACTAAAAGGATGAACAACACTCTTCCCAGGAAACCATGTCATATGACCAACTTAAAATTTATGGTATAAGAAACCATAAGAATGAAAGCTCATTTAGTAACGCAGCTCCTACCAGTTTGGGGCAGCCCTCTGCCCAAAGCATGGAGAAAATGCTGTGGGAGATCCTCTTGTAAACTGTAAAGATTTTTCACTCATATTGGTTTAATAAGACACTGATTGGCCAGGCAGGAAGTATAGATGGGGCAATCAGACTAAGAGAACTCTGGGAAGAAAAAAGGCAGAGTCAGTCACCAGCCAGATGCAGAGGAAGCAATGTGAGAATACCTCACATTTAAAAGGTACCAAGTCATGTGGCAAACATAGACAAGAATTATGGGTTAATTTAAATTGTAAGAGCTAGTTAATAATAAGCCTAAGCTAATAGGCTAAACGGTTTATAATTAATATAAGCTTCTATGTGCGTCTTTGGAATTGAATGGCTATAGGACCAGGTGGGACAGAAATTCCATTTACAGGTGCCACAGAGAGAACAAACAAGGAACAAACAGGCAGGAACAAACAAGGAAAATGGATTTGGTATAGGTGGAGTGGGCAGGAAGAACTACAGTACAGCAGAACAGGCAGAGGGTATGGATCCATCATGGGAAGAATCCCTGCATGGGCAGACCAAATGCCAGGAAAGCCTGTTGGGCAAAGTGAAGGTGCACACCTATTGGTGGGCCCTGCCAAAGGTATGCCAATAAGAGAACATAGGAGGAAAAAGAAGCAGCATGGTATGGGAGGGGGGAAGTTTGGGAACCGGGGACCAATGGGAGCAGTTGGCAAGGGAACAGGAACCATGTGGAGGGCACAGCTGGCTGCAGCTTAAGCTGTGGGTCTCCCAGGCTGTTGTGGGAGGGGAGTGAACAGGCATATGTTGGGCATGAATCCCAGCGTGGCTGGATCAAACATCAGGGACGCAAAGGCAAAGTTAGGGTGAAACTGGGAGAAAAATTAGATGGAAGCATGAAATACGAGCAGACAGAGAAGCAAGGAGACTGCCCTCAGGCAAAAGCATGAACAGGGAGAAAGGCTAGAGAAAGACAGACAGCGGGAGGAGAGGGAGCAGGAATGCAATGCTCGTGAACCTGGCCAGGGTAGCTCAAGTGAAACAACCGTATTTTGGATAAATTTTATAGGGTGTTTGGAGAGCGAACTTGGACCCGGAAGTATCCATTCACAAGGCCTTAGCTGGAGACCCAGAGACATGACAGACTTTCCTCCAAGATAGCCTGGGGTCAAAATGGTAGGAGGATTGGAGAACTCCTGTGCAGAATGTCTCCCATACAAGGAATCCCAAGAGGCAGACCGTCTCTACCCCGGAACAGTCTAGTGGCCTGGCACTGCAGGGTCTTAGGGCAGGTAGGCTGGAAGGCAGAAGGGATGGTGGAATCCCTTTAGAGGCTGTTGGCTTGAAATTGGGTAGCTCACCGAGCAAGTCTGTCTGGCGGCAGGGAAGGAAGAGTGGTTTTCTATGGCAACATGGTTGCGGGAAAACTCAACTTTATTTGGTTTTGGCACCAAAATGGTAAGTTTTGAATCCCTGGTTAATGGGAACCCACCACAGCCACCAATGTAATAAGCCAATCAAACTGAATTTAAAAAGCCAGGTTTAATCTGAGCAAAGCACTCCTGGGTGATCCTCTGGAGGCTACAATTGGTATCACATGGCAAATATGGCTACATAGTCTTATGTAGCCCACAGCTGTGATCTTGAGCAGCCTCAAGGAGGGGCTGACTTTTGGCAGGCTTTCTCAGGGGTTGAGGTTGAAGAGGGAAGCTCCAGGAGAGGGGCCACCACTTGGCACACTGAGGGTGGGGTTTGAAGAAGGTAGCTCTGGGGGAGATGATGCTGGGGTGCTGAGCACAGGTTCTGAAATGGGGCTCCAAGCTGGAGGTTCTCTACGTACACTGGTAAGCTGTAACTGATTGGGTAAACCGTGTCCAAATTTAGCTTATATTTCTAATTTAGATATACCTGACAGCTAATGATACCCCAAATCCTCAAGCACCTTTACAGATCTGAGAGTATGGCATTTAACAAAAGAAATTCTTACACAGAGACATGCCAGCTCCTGCAGTATCCTGTAGCTCCTCTAAGAAGACAAGTTGCTTTGGATGTGGCAAATCCAGCCATACAGCAATAAAACTGCATTTCACCGTAGCTGCCTAGACACTTCCTGGACTGGATGACAGAACACTAGGGGAATTGATCATCCCATCCTGCCAAGACAGGTAGACTGATCCCTACCCCACAGGAAAATCTGTCAGGCCTCCTGGGGTTAGCAGCTTAAGGCAAGCACTCCTTCTGAGATTTGTGTTTGCCAAAGATCATGGAGAGACTTGGGATTGCCTAGGTAGCTGGAAAACTGTCTCACTTCTGCTGATTTACTTCTCCCTCTCATATCTATCTAACGGTATCTGATGACTAGGGTTCTGGTAGTTCATTAGTTAATTTTCTTGTTAAAAGAACAGACAGGTGTGCCACTTTCACAGGCTTCATACTACAGGAGAAACTGGTTTCAGATGTTACTTCAGAAGTTCAGAGTTTTAAATTTCCTCTTGTTGTCTTCTGAAAATGTTCGCACCTTTCAACACATAGCCCTCTGCTATGACAGCAAGATGTAAATCTGTTCCAGTTGTTTCACAGACGCCTGCAGGTTCCTGGGGAAAGAGAGCTCTGCTACTGTGTCATGAAACCTGACCTGATGGAAAGTATCATCAGTCTCCAGGGTCTATATTCACTTCACCCATTTTGAAGCATATTTTGCAGGTTCACTTCTACTGCCTGGGCCAAGAAAATCCACAGAAGGCCCTCCAGATAATGCCAACACCTGCACCAGATCATAGGACTTCACTACTTCTCCAGGCTCAAGCAGTCACCTACCCAGCAGCTTGAACCCGGTTTTCCAAGATGCCCCAATAAAGGTAATATGTTCTCTCCTGTCTCGTTTATCCACTCTTGCCTCTTCTGTACAATCAGGGCGCTCTCCATTCTGTTCATTCTGGCAGTTATCACCCTCTCCATGGCTAGACCCACTTGTAGGGCCAATGATAACAATCTATTTTTTCCTCCTAGAAACCTACCTTCTCAGCTCTCTCAAGGAATAGATGTCTGCGGTCTCCAGGATGGCAGTGAACGGGATGCTTCTCACCCATAGTCCCTGCTGAGAATGAGTCCACTGACTCTCCCCACATCTTCTCAGGCCTGAAGGAAGCAGCCAGACTTGAACAAGGGCCCCTATACCCAAGGAGTCTGGAATGTTTAGGTGGAAGCCCTACCAGCATCCATATATACCCAAAATGTCTCGGATGTTTGGGAAGCCCACCCTCAGCACCCCAGCATCATCTCCCCTGGAGTTGCCCTCTCCACACCCCACCTTCAGTGCACCAAGCAATGACTGTTCCCCTGGAGCTGCCTTCTTCAAACTACACTCCTGAGTAAGCCTGACAAAAAGTCAGCCCCTCCTTGGGGCTGCTCAAGACCACGCCTATAGGCTACTTAAGACCTGGTAGCCATGTTGGCCATTTGATACCTCACATACCTCTGGATGGTCACCCAGGAGGTCTTTGCTTGGATTAAACCTGGCTTTATTAATTCAGTTTGATTTCCTTATTACATCAGCGGTGGAGGTGGGATCCCACTAACCAGAGATTCAAAACTTATCACTATTCATTTGTTTGATGCGAAGCAATATATTCATTTATCCTTCATGGCAATTTTCATGGTTATTCTATCTTAAAACACATCCAGTCTATAGGCTACAAATCAGTAGTATGAGCATGTATTTCAGGTTTCATCATATGTAGCAAAGCTCCACTTTCCTACCTTAAGCTTGATTAAAAGAGACACAGACAGAATGGTGCAACTCTCTTTGGGGGCATTGTCTTTCAAATCAGCACAACAGATAAGCTCTTTTTTTTATACAATGTCAGACAAGAATATACTGAATTTTCATAAAAGTAGCCCCTTTCCTTCATAGTCACACCTTTCCTTGCCTGGTGCTCCCAGGGCAAACCTATTGTAAAATGGCATGAGAGAGACCTTGGTGGGCCAAGAGGCCATGTGGCAGGTGAGAGCCAGAGGCCTCAGGAGCGGGCAGCAGATAAATATGACATGTAAGCTGAGCTTAAGTGAGGAGTTTATTGAGAGAAGGGTAAGGGGGGGGGGGACAGGGAAAGAGAAATACAGAGAGGAAGAGGAAGCCTGCCTCTTCAGAAGAGCAGTGAGAGAGAAGATTGGGAGTGAGCGGAGCTTGCCTTTCAAAGGGACCTTTGCACCTGGATAGTGAGGTAGCAGCTATAGGACCCTGGGCTGGCTACGGTACTGCCTGGATTCGTCCTATCAGGTGACGGGGCCCAGCGAAATGCCTGAATCCTAACACCTGCAGCAACATTGACTAGACAGAAATATAAACCTTGATTGGCGATAGACTTAGTGATAATACTAGCATTTCTGTTTTGAATTTCCACGACTTGTTTCAAACTGCCAGTAAGCTTTCTGACAATGCTGCCCCCGCGAGGAGTCCCTGGAAATGGAATTTCTGTCTATAAGGATCAGCAGGACTTGGTGCCATTTCTCTAGTATTCAATTGTGGGAAAAGTAAGCAAGCTTTGGTATTTGACGTGGCTTTCTTTCTTGATTATCTTTTTCTTCCTAATCATAGCTCTTAAATTGTTAAGAGGATAAGAAGTTTGCTTATTTCTCCCGGTATTTCATCGTGGGGTCTTCTGCAGAATAGATAAAAGTCAAGTCTCTCAAAATGATATAAGTAGTTGGATCATCCACTGGTGTAACTCACAGGACTCAGGAAAGCACCATGTGTATGATAAGGCGTAAGAAAGTATGGAACCCAGGAACAGCCAAGCAGGTGATAGCTGAGGTCAGCCCTGGTGGGAGAGGCAGATCTCCAGGCATCTCCTTGCAACCACTTCCCGGTTACACAGTGGAAGCGTCCTGAGCCCTCGTTTCTGGAGGCGCTTGTTTTTAACTTGACTAAATCATTGCCCATTGGTAGTTGAACTCAATGCTTTGAATTTGAAAAGGAGAGTCACATAGGAAGCGCCAAGCATCCAGTCACAGACATGGCCCTGGCACATGCACCACTGTGATCACAGTCAGGGGGCCCGTATAAAAACAGAAGACAGCTGTGAGTCGGGAAATTCCAAGGGCTTTGGGTGTTTTGAGCCTTGAACCAGGGGTGAAGACCAGATACATTTTACTCTATCTCAATAGGAAAATCCTACTTACTAGCTCAAGATGTTCTGTGTGCTACAGCTAAAAGACAATAGTCTAGTCACCATTATACAGGAAGATTTAAAGTGAAGAATATAACATCTAAATCTTTCGCTGTATTATGTGACAAGAAACTCAATTAAACATGTCAAAACCTGAAAATGTAAAATGTGTAAGGTTTTACAAGTCCCAAACTAGAGAGAAACAAGTCCAAACTAAAAGAATAACCTTTTTGAAGAGAAGAATTTAAATCAGATTTATTCTATTTCTGCTGTTCGTAAAAATAATTTTATTTCTAGTTTAGGTTTAAAAAAATGAAACCAAAACAACAACAAAATCCAAAGGATGGAGGGGGTTGGAGCTGTTGAAATTCCTGTTCCTAAATGTCAAACATTTTAATATAGAAACAAAATGGCAAACTGATCTTTGACTACCATTAATGAGGTTTTAATCATCACCAGCAGATAGCTCATATGCATTTATAAGGTATTTGTATAACTTCTATCCAGATTTATTAGTGGCTATCATTTACACATCTACTAAAACCATGAAATTTTGCAATTAGGTAGCAATGGTAGAATACTTGATGATAAAGAATACATTTTATACTTCAGTTGTTAATAAACTGTGTAATATTGACAAAAGGACAAGTTGTTTTGCAATGCTAGCTATAAAAATATTTTTAATTAATTAATAATTTTAAGGAATTCCTTTCTATGTTGAAAAATAAAAAGTAGATATAAACCATCTTTGAAATATATGCACACAATACTTTCTACAACACAAATTGTTTAAAATATTCATATTAATTTTAGATTATAATCAAAATATTCTCAATTTGCCTAAATTTTCCTATACCATAGGTTATCACCTTAATAATGATTTCAGAAGATAAAAGAACTGTTAACTACCAATAATGATAGCACAGTGTTCCCATTTTTTATAGCAAGGACCAGTTAATATTAGTAAAGACAATTCTCTGCTAACTAGGGAATTTTCATTTTTATCAGTGTTAAATGTGATATGTGTATTTAAAATTAGTGAAGAAACATGGGAACATATTACGTTGCGATTTACTCTGTAGCCCATTGTCCTTTCTTCTTAAAAAGATAAACTACCATATCTTGGCATTGGATAACAGTTATACAAATTATCAATATTATATAGTTAGGAATAGCTCTAATCAATGTGATATCCTTACAGTTATACATCTAGTTATTTCCTATTAGGTGATCACACTCACTGATTACAGCCCCTCAATCTATGTGGACATGATATTGTGAGTTGTGATTAAACTAATTGTTTATTAATTTTAGTGTAAGAGAAATTGTCATAATGGTTAACCATTAAAACCAGACATAGTATTTTTCCTCACATGCTATCTCAACTAAAGTTATCATTTGTTATGTTTTGAATCTGTGTGTTCCACATGGCTTTATGCATTTAACTTCTCATGGTAAGACTTCAGCACTGCTTGGGGAGGTTGTGGGTCCTGCCTGGATGAAGGGAGTTAAACTCAACCCTGTTTCTGACCCCACATTATTTTTATGGTCTGTCTTCCAAGATTTGAGAAGCTACGTACTCCACTATTATTGTGGAATAGAGTATTTGTTTAACTATGTAAAGGTGTGTTGTATTTGTTTACGCTGCATTTGTTTAACTATGTAAAGATGTAACACATTTGTGTCACCTTGCCTGCTTAAGCCACTAGATTGGTCAAATAAAAAGCTTAACTGCCAGTAGCTAGATAGTAAGAGAGGTGAGGCTGGCAGGGAGAGAGAATTAGTAGCAGGAGGAATCTAGACTCCAGACAGAATGAAGGAGAAAGAAAAGAAGATGCCCAGGACTAGGTGGCGAGGCAGCCGCCAGTCAACCAGACACAGAGGAAGCCCCAAAGTAGGACATACAGAATAAAAGTAAGGTTTAAAAGCCCCACAATAAAACACAAAGGAAGAGAAACAGATTAAATTACTTTATAAGAGCTAACAGGACAAGCATAAATTAAGACTGAGCATTTATAACTGATAATAAGTCTCTGTGTCATGATTTGGGATGATCTGGTTGGTGACTAAAAGAAAGCCTGCTGCACACAATATCTTCCCTTAGCAAGATGAACTAAAATCTCTTGAGACTATGATCCAAATGAAGTCCTTTCTCCATCGAGTTGCTTCTATGAGTTATTTTGTTATAGCAACAAAAAAAGAATAATCAATGCAGGAAATTGGTGCCAAGAATAGGGGATCTTGCTGTGATGAAACAGACCATGTGGTTTATAGGCCTTCAGAACTGGTTTGTGAGAGGGATGTGGAAGTTTGGAGATGCAGGGTAGAGACATCTTAACTACCATACCCTCCTCTTAATAGAATGTTCTGATGGGAGTTCAGAAGACCAGAAAACTGGCAGAAATTCAAACACTAACCACTTACAGATGGGAGGAGTTGAACTGGAGGCAGTTTCTGCTGTATCCTGGAGAGGAATGCAGCTGCATTACGACTGTGCTCTAAAATTTTAAATGAGGATCAATTCAAAAGTAATGAGTGAATTTTTATCTAGCAAAGAAAACTTCAAGAGAGCCTCATATCCAGACTGAGATGGGTGTTAGCCACTGATTTTAGCCAGATGTTCAACGGAAAGTCAGATGAGGAAACAAAGGTAGAGCAGAGAGTTATATAAAAATGTCGTTTTTTAATGAGGAAAAGAATTTGATTGTGGGTAAAATGAGTTGTTGGTCTGGTTCAAGGTCCCTTGGCCTCTGGCACACCAACACTGCACCCACACTGAAACTCCCCTAAAACGTCCCGTCATTGCCCAGAGTCCTTGAGTCCCCAAGCCATGGTTCCCCAGTTCCAGTCCCTGCGCATACTCTGGCACACGATTGAGTAAAGGCTGGAGTGGGTCAACAAAAAGCCCTGGGTGTGGCTTTGGGTTGCAGCTGATTTGGTCAGTCTGGGCTGCTGGGGCCACCCCCCTCAGGTAAGGGGTGAAGTCAGCCATCAGGATTTACTACACCTGTGGTGAGGGATGGGACCATCTCTCTTGAGTGTGGGGTTAGTTTACGTGTGAGGGGTGGGACCAGCTCTTTTGCTGCAGTGGCCAAGGAGTGACTGCAGCTGGAACCACGCAGATCCAAGCGCCATTCACTGACATCCACGGCTATGGTGTCCTCCTGGAACATGTCTGAGTCCATGGCCCTACAAGCAACCAGGGTCTGTAGTGATGTCCGTGTCTCTTGTTACCATCGAAGGCCATGTGGATGTCCGGGGTCTGAGCCGCCACCTGGGTCCATGTCTGTATTTGAGGGCCTTGTTGCCACTGGGGTCATGCCAATCCGTCCTGTATTGCCACCCAGCTCCATGGTGACATCTGGGCCCGAGCTGCTGCTGAGGATCATGTCTGGGTCTGTGACCCTACAGCAGCCAGGGTCTGATTGGACGGCCATGGGTCCTTTGATCACCAAGGGCCATGTGGGATACTTGTGGTATGGTCAGTCACCTGTGACTATGTTGATGTCCTAGGGTCATGCTGCTGCAGGTGGCATACTGATCTTGGTGGTCTGGGCTGCCACTGAGGCCATGTAACTTCCTGGCCTGAGATGCTGCCAAGAGCCATGTATGGGTCCATGGTCCTGCTGCAGATGCGGGCTGTGCCCATCTCTGTGGTCCAATATAACAAATGAGACCATAGGAACCACTTGTGCTGAAATCCAAGGGTAGTGCAGAGCCAGCACCGCCCTGTGCTTACTCTGGAAGAGCTGGGGTTTTTGTGTATGTATGTTGTTGTTGTTGTCGTTGTCTTGATGATTTTTTAAAGATGTATTTATTTTGCCGGGTGGTGTTGGCGAACGCCTTTAATCCCAGCACTGGGGAGACAGAGGCAATCAGATCTCTGTGAGTTGAAGACCAACCTGGACTACAAGAGCTAGTTCCAGGACAGGCCCCAAAGCTACAGAGAAATTCTGTCTTGAATAAAACAGCAACAACAACAAAAAGATATATTTATTTTATGTATAGGGATGCTTTGTTGGCACGGACCTCCACACACCAGAAGAGGGCATCAGGTCACATAAGACTACAGTTATAGAAGGTTTTGAGTTTCCATGTGGGTGCTGGGAATTGAACTCAGGACCTCTGGAAGAGCAGCCAGTGTTCTTAACCATTGAGCCATCTGGCCAGCCCCCTGGTACTTAACAATCCCTTGATTTATGTAAAACATCTTCTCTTTCAGGTACTCTTTTTAATCTTAGCACTAAGTAGTTAAGCCCTATTATTATACATGATTATTTATATAAATATAATTTTAAAATTGGGGAATGAGGGTTTGCCATATTATAAATTATGAAAGTTGGTTTCCTTCTTCTACTATGTGGATCTGGAGATCAGATTCAGATCATTTGGAAGCTTTGGAAGCAATCACTTTCAGCACCAAACATCCAATGTTTAAAATATAACTTTTTTTCTTTCTTTTAACTTTGTATTTTTATTGAATAGGAAATTTCACATAATGCACTCAGATCACAGTCACTTCCCAGTTCTCACAGGTTCATCCCCTGCCCTCATGACCACCCCTAAAACAAAAGAAGAAAAAAAGAGAAAAAGAAATACCAAGTCCAATATATGTTGCCCATATACTTTCAGGAGCATGGTCAAACTCTCAGAAGCCAAGCTCTTTAAGACTCTTCCCTGTTCCTTACAATGCTGTATGAAATTAGCATTAGAAATGTAATGTGTGAATCTTGTCAGCATTGAGACACTTGTGATTTTGCACCTTCAATTCTGGGCAATCCAGTCATACTCATTAAGTACTACAACATTTCAGGTTACTCAGTTTTCAGACAATTTCTGATGGCTTCCCAGAACTTCTCAAGTAATTACTTTTTGGGTATCAAGGGACTTATAACAACCAAAGAGCATGTTGCTCATTTCAGTCATTGTCTGGGTGCAGCGACACCCACTCTAAAGGCACTGACACTATTTTGTGAACCTGGTCTCATGAATGAGATCACATAATTGCAATAATTAGGAAACTCACCTCAGGATATTATCAAGATGACCCACCCAAACCCAAGTCCATATGGCTGGAAATAGCTAATGAGTCAGTTAATGTGCTATGTCCAGGAGTAATGGATACTCAATATGGATTGCATGAAGGTATAATTTACCAACAGTCTGACTGATTAAGGCTCTCAAGTGGACATTTTGCAACTTAAAGAGGGTTCAAAGCATTAGCAGTTTTTAACTATTAAAACAAAAAGAAGAATCAATGGATATTTAAAAGTCAATGGCACTGTGATGTGAACAGTGTCTTCCAGGTGCACATTCTAGGATTAAAACTCAACGCAATATGAAATTAAATGAACATGTGGGCTTCAGTCTCCATTCATTTATACACTGTGAAGAGACATGGGAGATGCTACTGAGTGAGTCTTGTGCAGAAAGAAAAGAGCAAAGGAAATATTAAGTATTTAATCGACCGATTTTGGGTTGAGGTGGGGAAAGAGGGAAGTGATATTACGAGCATTTTTAAAGAAGAAACAAAGACAGCAAGGGAAGTAGCCACACTTAGTGTCCACAGATACAGAAAGAATAAATTTCCTGGATAATTAATACACTTCTTGTTTACTTATGGGTGAGTAAACACTCGGGCGTGGTGGCCTAGATGTGGTGTTCCACTTCTATAATCAAAGGACTTAAAAGGAGCAGAGGCAGAAGGTCCAGCTCAGGGCATAATTGATGGCATAGAGAGCAGACCTGCCTATACTGTCTCAAAACACAGAAACAAACAAACAAAACCCAAGAGATTCAATGCATTTGTTTCCTTTATAGAACTATGTATTTTATTTTATTCAATTTTAAAATAACAAAAATTCATGGAGAATAGATCCAAGGCTCTTTTGCTGGTTAAAAGGCTTTGTGCAGAAAATACTTTAAGGCTCTCCACTGTGCGGTAGCTTTGTTAAGGTTCACGTGTTTTACAGTAGACACAGGAGCTTTTAACTGTAGGTGTCTCAGAATTACTTCATATATTTATTTTATTAAAAAATTCATGTGAAATAAAAATGTTGAGTTGAATAAAAAGTTACACAATGGGAACTCAGTCTTTCATCACCCACTCTGCTTGCCAGAAGCAGCCATAGTTAATTATGAGCCTTTTACAAATGCCCTGTTTCTACTTCTGTGGATAATTTATGACTGCAGATGTATAAATGTATATACATATGTTTACATAGGACCTTTATTTTGATGCCTTTTAAGAACATAAACTGTTTATTTTGCACAGTAATATGTACATTACATATAAGCATGTAGAATAAATTATAATTAATAGTTGTTTAGTGTTTGTGTTAGCGTTAACTGTCAGCTTGAAACAGACTAGAGTCACTGGGAAAAGGGAGCTTCACTTGAGCAATTGTCCTTAAATGAGGGATTGCTTTGATTGTTAAAGAATGTAAGAAGGCCCAGTCCACTGTGGGTGCTGTCATTCCCTGGTCAGGCAGTCCTGGGTTATATAAGGAAGCTAAGTGAGCATTTTCAAGGCAGACAGTGAACAACAAGCATCTTTCTTCCATGATTTCTGCTTCAAGCTTCTGTTGGAGTTCCTTCCCTGACTCCCCTCATTGATGGACCTGTACCCTGCAAATGTAAGCTTAAATAAACCTTTGACAAACAGAGATAGATATAAAGGAGGTTGCAACTTTACACCCAAAGACTTTGTTATATTGATGATCTTGTGGTGCTGTGTGATAGCAAGCCTAAACATTTTTCTTGTATGAATATTTAACTAAAATCATTTAGTATTCAGTTACACAAATTGTTTTTTATGTATACTATTTTAAGGGCATTATAATCACAAATTCAAAGAAGATTTAACCTCTGATCAATATGAACGAGTTTGTATGCTAGGAAAGTCATTTAAAGAGACATTGTAAATATCATATGAAAAGTACTATTATAGGTGGCAGGCATGGTGTTTCACACCTGCAATTTTAATACTGGGGAGGCTAAGGCAGAAGGGTTGTGAGTTTAAGGCAAGT
This sequence comes from Ondatra zibethicus, assembly GCA_004026605.1. NCBI lineage: Eukaryota > Metazoa > Chordata > Mammalia > Rodentia > Cricetidae > Ondatra > Ondatra zibethicus. The sequence continues at coordinate 124,376 of PVIU01000794.1, forward strand.
CTGGGCTGTTATATAGTAAAACCCTGTCTCAAACAAAGAGACAAAAAACCAAAACAGGTTGTTGTCATAGTGATGAGAATAGAACCAAAGTTTGATGATACAGGAAATTTTCCAGAGAAAGAAAGATAACATTCAGAGATGCACAGAGATCAATTGGATGAAATGGTTGTAAACTGCAGGGTGATGAGGTTCTGGAGATAGGCAAGCATTCCAGGCTTGTTGCACAAAACCTCCAGAATACAGGACTTGCCTTTCACAACCTCATGATAGGAAGTGTGTCTGGAGCACAAGGAGAGAGTGGAATGGTTCAGCATAGAATTTAGAATCCCTTGTCTGAAAGGCTATTTAAAGCATAAAACATTAAATGCTCACTTTCAGCCTCAACTCTGCCCAAGACACTAACCAAAAAATTAAAATAAAATATCTGCAAATAAAATGATCACTAATTTGAAAGCTAAATGGAGAAACGTTTCAAAGTGCCACACTCTCATGTTTCTGGCTTCTTTAGATGAACATTCAGTGATAAACAATAAAAGTAAAGAGACCGTAAAGCCAGTACATTCAGTAGAGACAAATCCCAGTGCCATTATCATTGGCTTCTCAATCTGCCCCAATTGTCAGCCACATTCAGAGGGACCAGTTTGATCCAATGCTCGTTCAGTCCCAGTCCAGCTGGCTTTGGAGAGCTCCCATTAGATCAGGCACACTGTCTCAGTGGGTGGACCAACCCCTCACGGTCCTGATTTCCTTGCTCATATTCTCCCTCCTTCTGCTCTTCAACTGGACCTTGGGAGCTCAGTCCAGTGCTCCAGTGTGGATCTCTGTCTCTATCTCCATCTGTTGCCAGACAAAGGTTCTATGGTGATATTCAAGATATTCATCAGTGTGACTATGGAACAAGGCCAGTTCAGGCACCCTCTCCTCTACTGCCCAGGGTCCTAGCTGGGGACATCCCTATGGACACCTGGGAACCCCTCTAGAGCCAAGCCTCTTGCCAACCCCAAAATGGCTTCCTTAATTATATCTTCTTCCTTGATCCCATATCTGTCCTTCCTCCATCTCACCCACCCCACTCCTCCAAGCTCTCCCAACCTTCCCCTTCTCTCTTCTCTCTCCCCCTCTCCCTTTTCCCCCACCCCACCTCTACCCCCATGCTCCTAACATTTGCCTGGTGATCTTGTCTGCTTCCAATTTCCAGGAGGATCTATATATGTTTTTCTTTGAGTTCACCTTGTTATTTGGCTTCTCTAGGCTTGTAAAATATAGGCTTAATGTCCTTTGTTTATAGCTAGAGTCGACTAATGAGTGAGTACATACCATATTCATCTTTTTGGGTCTGTGTTATCTCACTCAGGATAGTGTTTTCTATTTCCATCCATTTGCATGCAAAATTCAAGATGTCCTTGTTTTTTTACCGCTGAGTAGTACTCTAATGTGTAAATATTACACACTTTCTTTATCCATTCTTCCATTGAGGGGCATCTAGGTTGTTTCCAGGTTCTGGCTATTACAAATAATGCTGCTATGGACATAGTTGAACAAATTCTTTTGTAGTATGATTGGGCATCTCTTGGGTATTCCCAAGAATGGTATTGCTGGATCCTGAGGTAGGTTGATTCCCAATTTCCTGAGAAACCGCCACACTGATTTCCAAAGTGGTTGCACAAGTTTGCATTCCCACCAGCAATAGATGAGTGTTCCCCTTACTCCACATCCTCTCCAGCATAGGCTATCATTGGTGTTTTTGATTTTAGCCATTCTGGCAGGTGTAAGATGGTATCTCAAAGTTGTTTTGATTTGCATTTCCCTGATAGCTAAGGAAGTCTGGGTGCACACCTTCCTAAGCCTGGATGGACGGGGGAGGGCCTTGGACTTCCCACAGGGCAGGATACCCTGCCCTCCCTTAGGACTGGAGGGGGAGGGGGGAAGGTGAGTGGGGGAGGGGAAGGAAATGGGAGGAGGGGAGGAAGTGGAAATGACGGATGAGGTCAAAGATTGGTACCATCTAATACCCACTATTTAACGAGTCTGACTTAAAAAGTATTTTTAAAAAATAACATATATGATATCATTCTAATTATATGTATGCTTGTAATATAATGAAGATTTGTATTATTTTAATATATGGAATAAACTTTAAAGTCATATTTCATTTAAAAAAAACAAAAAAAACAAACCAGAAATGTAAAGAGACCTATTTCTGGTCAGAAAAAAAATTAACACTGTCAGACTTGTGAAGAGAGCTCAGTTTGGGGCAGCACAGGCTCACTATTGCAGAATTAGTATTGACCTTTGGAGGAGAATGGTGCTTACATTGATACAAAAAAGCTATGAAGACATGGGAGCTCACTGAAGCAGTATAGTCCTGCACATGGATGTGTACATTTATGCCAGTACCGAGATGAAGAAACAGAAAGGCAGCTCAAGATAACTATGGGTTCAGGCCGGATTGTAGTCACTAGAGATGGGCTCACTCTTATAAACAGCCTGAAGATTCAGTGACAAATGCTTTCAATGTAAATAAAGGTAGAAAAGCCAGGCTTAGAAAGCAAGATAACAAAAAAAAAAAAAAAACCCACAAAACTAACAGATTTGTGGGGCATTGTGCCACTCAGTAAGAATTAAATTAAAATACTTGGTCCATTGAAACCTCAATTGGAAGTGTGGCTTTCGGTTCAATAGATTTGTAATTCTTGGCAGGCGAGATGTCTCAGGAGGTTAAGGATGCTTGCAACCAAGCCCAATGACCTGCGCTCAACCCCTGAGACACACATGGTAGAAGGAGAGAACCAACTCACGCAAGTTGTCCCTCTGACCTCCATATGCACACTGTGGCATGTGCCTAACCCCCCCATACACACAGAGTAAACAAACAAACAACTGTAAATGTAGATGTATAACAGTCAATGTTAGTCCATTGAGGAGAGACTCCCTGTGACAGATATTCCTGGTTGCCTACTTGACTACATCTGGAATTAGTTAAAACCCTAAAATAGATGGCATCCCTGTAAGGGATATCTGCTTAATTCTAAGTGGAAGATTTACTTTTAATCCAAATCTTTAATCCAGATCAAGCTTGGGTCATACCCTCTGTTGGAAACCTATATAAAAGGACATGGGAGAAGGAAACCTCTCCCTTCCTGCTTCCCCTCACCCTCACTGGCAGTCAGTTCCTTCACTGACATTAGATTTTAATTCTCCAAGATTCCAGTGTATACTGAGGACCAGCTGAGATGCCCATTCCCCACTTTCCTAGAATTTCTGTTCATATCCAGTCATTGTTAGATTAGCTAGACCATAGACTCTAAGTCATTCTAATAAATCTCCATTATATATATATGCATGTGTGTATACATACATATGTATATATGTATATAAATTTACATACATGTATGTATGTTTATATACATATATAGAGAGAGGGTGGGGAGGGAGAGAGGGAAGGAGAGAAAGGAAGGGAAAGGGGAGAGGGGAAGGAGGGAGAGAGAGAGAGAGAGAGAGAGATTCATCTGTAAGCTCTGTTACTACAGAACCCTAATACAGATTTTTGGTAACAGAAGCGCTGCCTGAACAACAGAAGTATAAGGATGATTCTTTTAAGTATCTGGAATAGGCTTTCTAGTTTACCAACATCTACAGTTACTGAAGCCTTTCTAGTTACCAAAGCCTCTCCTGGGAACTTGGAGAGCAGTAAAAACCCATGGAGGGAACTGTTTTACAAACTTAAGGAGATGAATGCATTCGATTCTCCTGATTCACCAACAGATTTTTTTTTTTGACTCTGTATATAAAACTTTGACAGTGTATGGAAAAGTAAGGAAAATGATGATGCTGGCTGGTTGTCCTTAGCCTCTCTGGATAAATCAGCCACGAATAGGGATGAATTCTGTGATAAAATTAACCAACTCCTAGCATCTCAGAGTACAATGAAGGATAATCATTAACCCAGTGCTAAAAATGACCAGCTCCAGAGGTGCATAGACAGTCTAAATGTTTCCAAGTGTGCCCTGGAAGAGAACCTTCTTTCCTGCAGCCACAGAACTCAAGTTGCAGAAAACCAAAGCCCTGATTATGAATTAGAGTGAAAATTCAAGTTCCAGTTTTGGAGGGTGACTTAAGTTAAGGGAATTAATTGGTTTAAAAAAAAAAAAAACAACAGGATCCAGTAACTTGGGATGGGGATGCGTGGGAGGAAGCTATTGAAGCTAAGACCTTTGAACTCTCAGATTCTCAAAGGTTTATGTCACCTGAGGAAGTACTTTCTTCATCCTCAGTCTCATCCCCTTGATGGGACTACCTTCTTTACCTCTGACTGAGAAAATTAAGCTTTCATTGTCTGCTAAACCAGCAATTACTTTCTCTAAAGGAAATGACAGGCAAGACAATACTGATATCCCTCAGGGCCCACCAATAGTTGGCTCTAGACCTATAGCCAGACCTAAAGCAAAACAGGCTGGGGGGTGGGGGTAGAAAGTGTAGTCCATGAGGAGATGCACTAAAGAGCTTAATGAGTTTGCTAATTTATTCAAGCAGAAGTCTGGGGTATGGGTGAGAGAACAGATATTTAAGGGTTTGGGATAACAGTGGAAAAAAAACATGAAACTGGATCAGGCTGAGTTTCTGCGTATGAGCCCTATGAATAGAGATTCTAGCTTTAACATGGAAGTTTACTGAGTCAAAAAAAGGGGGGTGGATCTAAAGTTTATATGGTTGCCTGAAGTATTTGTGAGAAGATGTCTATAGTAATATTTTGTTTGTTTTAACAAATAGAGTTTGCCTGAATTTCTGAGTGCAAAGCTAAGCCACTGCCAGGGAGTGGTGGCACATGCCTTTAATGCCAGGACTTAGGAGACAGAGGCAGAACTCTATTAGTTAAAGGCCACCCTGGGCCATAAGAAATTGATCCAGTCTGGAAAAGGAACAGAGTTCACACAAAGGTGATCCCAGCACTTGGGATCCCACACCTTTAATCCCAGCAGTAGGGGGGTGGACACAGAAGCGATATGATTGGGTGGAGAAAGTCTGAGGACAGGATCGCACCTTCAGTCTGAACATTGGTAGAGGTCATAGAACTCTCTAGTGACTGGCTTCTCTGCTTCTCTGATCTTCAGCATTAACCCCTGTGCATGACTGTGGGTTTTCAAATTCGTGCTACAGAGGTCTTACTGAAAAGAAGTTGGAGATGCCTGGTTTCCCTTGGCTTAGTGTTGATGAGGGGATTTTAAGGCTCAGAAAATGCCATGCTAGAGTAGGTATATTGTGTAAAACCTCATCCTTCACAATGGAAAGACCCAGAAGACACACCCTTCACTAATCCTATGAGACACAAAATGGCGAGAGGGGCATTGAAAGAGTTTTGTTGTTACCGTTTTTCTTGTACCACACCTTAGGGTCAGAGATGCTTCTGCTCAGCTGAATGAACTAAATTGAGTGTGTTTAGTTGGGGCCCCAGTTTACAGAGGACAGGTGGCAGCACTGAATTGACAAAGGCAGAGTAAATGTAGCTATCATAATGTAGTTATCATGAGCACAGACAAAGTGATGTCCATAATGGCCTAACCCAAAATGGTCAGCACAGGTCAAGTGAATTTTATAATGACATGACCTGTAGGGACCTTTGGTACTGGCTACTCAATCATGCTGTTTCCAGTCATGAAATAGGTTAAAAAAAAAAAAGCCTACGGAATTCTTGTTTGATCTGTATAAGCAGAAAGAGTCTCAAACAAACAAAAGAAAGGCTGTGTTGGATCATGACAGAAAAGGGGATCTCAGACCATGAATCACATGAGCCATATTGTTGACCCCAAACCCCATGAATGAAGGAATGACCAGGCTTCTCTGAGGTAGGATTTGATAAAATACCTAAAAGTTTTACTGCTACTCTTTCTCCAGTCTTTCCCCAGAGAGACCTGTGGCCTTTTACTAAGGCAACTGTAACTATACACTGGGGGAAATAAAAGAACCAGACTTTCCAGGGTCTAGTGGTTACTAGTTCTAAGTTAACACTGATTCCAGGAGAACCCAAGAGATATTGTGGTTTCCCAGTCAAAGTAGGGGCTTACGAAGTTCTGGTGATTCATGGAGTTTTGGTTGATGTGTGATTCACAGTAGAGCTAGTGAGTCCCTCAACTCATCCTGTGGTTATTTCCCCAGACTGTACAATTGAGAAAGATATACTTAGAAGTCGGCAGAATTCTCACATTGGTTCCCTGAGCTGTGGAGTGAAGGCTATCATGGTTGTAAGGGCTAAATGGAAGCCTCTAGAGTTGCCTCTAGCAAGGAACATGGTAAACCAAAAATAATATCACATCCATAGAAGAATTACAGAAATTGGCATCACACCACCATCAAGGTCTTAAAAGATGTGTGTGGGGGTTGGGGGTTCCCACCACATCTCCCTGTAATGTTAGTTTCTGGCCAATGCAGAAGAGAGATCGATCATAAACAATGCCAGCTGACTACTGAAAACTCAGTTGGGTAGTGACTCAGATTGCAGCTGCCATACCAGATGTGATATCCTTACTTGAGCAGATTAACGCATCTCCTAGTTCATGGTATAAAGCTGTTGATCTAGAAAATGCCTTTTTCTCACTACCTGCCCATAAGGACCACCAGAAGCAATTTGTTTTTGGTTGGCAAGGCCAACAGTATAACTTTACTGTTTTGCCTCAATGATATATTAACACTTCTGCCCTGTGTCATAACTGAGATGAGATTTTGATCATCTATCTCTTCCATGAGGTATCACATCAGTGAGAGCAGGAGGTAGCAACCACTTTGAACTCATTGGTAACCCATATGTACAACAGAGAATTGGAAATAAATCCAACTAAAATTCAAAGGCCTTCTACCTCAGAGAAATCCTTAGGAGTTCAGTGGTGTGGGGGCATGCAGAAATATTGCTTCGAAGGTGAAGGATTATTGTACCTGGCCCCTCCCACCATCAAAACAGCATAGCATTTAGAGGGCCTATTTGGATTCTGGTAACAGCTCATTCCTCACTTAGGTATGTTGTTCTGGCCCATATACCAAGTGATTTGGAAAGCTGATAGGTCTTTGTAGGGCCTGAAACAGGAGAAGGCTCTTTAACAGGTTCAGGCTGCTGTGCAGGCTGCTCTACCACTGGGACCATATGAACCAGACAACCTAATGATACTTGAGGTACCAGTGGCAGATAGAGATGCTGTTTGGAGGCTCTGGCCAGTCCCTGTTGGTGAATCACAGAAGAGACCTTTGGGATTTTGAAGCAAGGCTCTACCATCTGCAGACAACTATTCCCTCTTTCAATGACAGCTCTTAGTCTGCTATGGGACCTTAGTGGAAACTGAACATTTGACAATGAGTCACCAAGTTTACCATGAGACATGAGCTGCATATTACCTGACCCACCAAGTCATAAAATAGGATGCTCACAACAGCAATCTATTATCAAGTAGAAGCAACATACATGTGATCAGGTCTGAGAAGATCCTGAAGACACAAGCTGGATTTAAAATCTCCATCTGTCTGGAATGTTTTAGCTGAATGTCTATCAAGGATGGTTCAACTTGCCAAAAAAAACTGCCAGTTGGGTCACACACACACACACACGTGTGTGTGTGAGCTAAAGAAATGTGATGGGGACACATGGGATATGTTGCCTGACTGTAGAACACAGGCTCCAGAGAACTACACTTTCCAACAAGACCTTTCATTTGGGACCTCTTGCCTCGATGTGTCTAGTTCTTTACATTGAATTTATAAAATAACAAAATATTCATCAATTTGTCACAGTCCTTATAATTCCAACATAGGTAATCATTCCACATTTTCAGTTAGTGTCCTACAAAAGCATGTAAGGAAAGCAAATGTGACTCTCTGGAAGATTTTCACATACCAAATGTTTTTAGACTTCTTTCTTTCAGTGTCCTTTGTCTTGTTTATTTTATGATGAAGATGTACAAAGTGAAAACTGCTCATGATACAGTCTCTTCTGGGACTATAACAGAAAGCCTTTGAAATGCTGAGCTTATTAGAATATCTGTTATCTACCAGCAAGGATGCCCAATGGCATACATGAGGGCAAGATTCGTATACTGTATAGTTTACATTTATTATGGAAGTCAATAAGATAAATATAAATTATAAATAATTCTAATAAAATATAGTATATACAATATAATATATTAGTCTCCTTAATATATAAAATTCATATATCCATATATTTCATATATTTAAGTAATGAAAGCTGCTATGACTCCAAATCTACAATAACTCTTCCTTCTACTATGCAAGCTTAGGAAGACAGCAGGTCTCCATATTATGTGGAGTTCATGACTGAAGCTTTTGTATTGGCATATGGAGCATTTTGGAAGAATGGGTGTAACTGTTTCCTTTACAGAATGTATTAACTACAATGGAGTACATGGCCATTTAGGAACTTCATTTTTATTATAGGTTGATATAAAAAGGAAGTCTTTTTGTTGCCTACTGAAGAAATATGAATGCACATGTTTTAGGGGTTTCCTTTTAAGCGAAAGCATAGCTACATAATTTTTATTTAGGAAAAAAATGATAAATTAAACAGCTACACTTTTTCATGCAGACTAGATTGTTAATCCACTAACAATTTTCCTGCTTTAATGTTTGAGTCTTTCCATTCCATCATACTACAGAATTGAAGGTGCTATTCTAGGATGTTCAGCAATTCACAGCATGAGGAAAGTCTCACGGGAGCCCATTGAGAACTCAGGGCATGGTATAAAGATCAAATGTCTTTCCACCCAACCCATAATCACATGCAAGTTTCCACAGATATTCAAATTAAATCAATCTGGAAAAAAACATCAAGAATGGGTAACAAGAAAGGCTTCTATAGAGGAAAAGAGCAGTTATGTTTGATGGACTAGCCTTATATGTGTTCAACCAGTGGAGTCTCTTAATCAACAGGAGACTGGTTTCTACTCGTTTTCAAAGTATGATTTTATTTGGATCATATCATTATAGTGTCATTGAGGTAAGTGATAGGACGGGTTTGTGGATTTGCTAGCCATGTGTAAAAGCAGAATCTAGAATCTATAGAGTCAAGGAAAATAGTAAATTACAAAGTCAGTCAACTACATGAATAAAAATTACTTTTTTGTACACTTGAATCAATGCATATAAATTTGACCCAATACAGATAGAAATATTGACATAAATTCATTACAAGTGTTTCAGACTAGAAAAACAATACTGAATCCATCTATAAGATTTGTAGAACAATAACAATGAGACATGGCAGACACCAAAAAGAAGAAAATAGGAACAGTGATACTGCACAGCAGAGAGAAAGTCTCCTTCTGAACACAAACGTCCTTGTATTTGTGTGATCCTGTGATGGACAATCAAATGTTCTTAAATAGCAGCTTTACAGATTGTGACTGACTGTGCCCTCTCCATCTATCTGGTAGAGAAGAAATTGCAGCACACAGGTTTTCATGTCAAGAAAGACAGTGATTATCTGTTATAATTAAGCAGGGCTCAAACAACCCCAGAATCTCAGCCTTTAATCTGAATGAAATACATCTGAATACATCATTTGGACTGGGCAGCCACTTTTAGGGCCCAGAGCAAGAGAAACTGTTTTTACCTTGGAGTTTCTATTGATCCTGATTGAGTGCTTTGTGCTCCAAGGCTCCCAGGAAGAGGTGACACTTAGGAGAAACAAGAAGTCACATCATTTTCTAGTTCCTATTTTCTGTGGCCTCACATCACAAACTGAAATATAAAGAAGGGAGGCAGTTTCTACTGCGATGTTATCTGATAGAATAGTTACTGTACATTTTGTATTCTTGGAACTTATACTAAAATACTTAACAGTTTCAATTCTCCAGAAAATACTTGTAGAAATAGGAAAGGTGAGAAATCTAATTGTAGTTCAGTCATCCAATAATTCCTTTAAAGCTAGGGTTTTTTTGGGTTTTGTTTTGTTTTTGTTTTATCTCCCTGATAAAGTCTTTGAAAACAGTTTAGTAGAAACTGGTTAACTATTTTATCTTTCTATTACAAAGTAAATAAAATAGGAAAGTGACAGACAGCTCTCTAGGCATGCAGACTGTTGCAAGGAGGAGGGTGCTTGTTCGTCCCAACCACCCGGCTAGCTTAACCCCGAAATAACCACATAGAAACTGTATTAATTAAATCAGTGCTTGGCCCATCAGCTCTAGCTTCTTACTGGTTAATTCTTATATCTTAATTTAAGCCATTTCTATTTATCTGTGTATCGCCACGTGGCAGTGGCTTACCGGGTAAAATTCCCAGCATCTGTCTCTAGCAGATCCATGGCATCTCTCTGACTCTGCCTTCTTCCTCCCAGCATTCAGCTTAATTTTTCCTGCCTACCTAAATTCTACCCTATCAACATGCCCAAAGCAGTTTCTTTATTAACCAATGAAATCAACACACAAACAGAAGGACCTCCTACACCATTTCCCCTTTTCTGTTTAAACAAAAATGAAGGCTTTAACTTAGTAAAATTACATACAACAAAACAGTTATCAAGTAAGAATTGCAGTTACAATATTTATATCTGCTTTATCTTTTATCATAACTAAGGAAAATTATAACTATAACTATAAATTCTTCAACTCAATCAAAGACTATAGAAGGATATAATATTACCTAACTTAACAGGAAGTGCATTGTAAGCAACTTCCAAAACTCTAGAATTGACAGAGACATCTCATTGCCTGGACAGTCACCCAAAGCTTTTCTGTACTATTGGGGCATCCATCTTCAGCCTACAGATCCATATTATCCAGCAGACTTTTCCACGAAGCAGGAAATTTCAAAGACAATTTAGTTACTTTCTTCTATGTCCTGCAGTATCTCACAGACTCTTTCATGAATCAGGAACCCCAAAGGATCATCTCACCTTTAGGCAAGTTCAGCAGTCATTTCTCTGTGGGTCTTGCATGTCCAGTGAAGCAGTCCAGGCAAGAGCAGTTTCTCTGTGGGTCTTGCATGTCTAGTGAAGCAGTCCAGGCAAGAGCAGTTTCTTGCCCAAATGGTTAACCAACTCCATAAGGAGCCTCTTTACTGCCCATCATCTTTTTGAAGTAGCTTGGTGCTGCCAGGAGTAGATGTGTCTCACCATCATGAAAAGTCCTAAGTTATTAAAATATTTTAAATGCCATATTCTGAAGGTCTCTGAAAGATTTGAAGAATACCTATTTAATTGAAATATATCTCTATACCTCTAGAAAATCTAACTAGCATGACTACAAACTTGACTATTATAGAGGAGTATCTATTAACCTATATTTCTTAATTATACATTACATTTTTTAAATGAACTACACAATCACAATACCTTAATCAAGAGCAGAAATATACATATTAAAATTGACCTTAAATTTGTATCAATAATCCAAGATCCATACCAAAGAAATTATTCATATCTATATCATATCCTCCTTTAAATGTAAAAGAACATTTATAAACAATATTTGGGAATATGGACATAGTTTTAACTGTACTGCTTCCTGCTGTTTGGGGGTGCTGTTAATCAAGTCTTTCATGGTGTATCCTGCGTGCTAGGTTCATCTTACTCAGCAATTTGGCAAAGTAATTTTTTGAGGGTATTAACAGTGACCTTTTAGGGGGGGTGTGGTCTATCAAACCATATTTGTCTGGAAGTATTCCACAGGTTCTCCTCTTTTGTGGGAACAAAAGAAAAACCTCTTTTCCAAAGCACCATATCCTTAGACCCAAATTCTGAACTGAAGATACCTTTACAATATAATACTGATTTAGCTTAGCAGCCCATACAATGAAATGTCTCTCTGTACTTAGCTCCTCCACAGTCAAAAAATTTAAAGAAAACACAATATACGTAATTTAGACTCTCTGTGAATTTTTTATTTTTACATGGTTTATTTTTATTTACTCCTTTTAATCTATGACTATCTGTACTCTGTCTCTTTAAAGACTTTACCCTTTTTCCTAAAGCATTAACTTTATTTTATGACTCTCTATACTCTTTTTCTATTCTCTCCCAAGCCTATGTACATTTATTCAATACTGTGACCCATTTAGAGGTCGTTTATGTCTGAATCTGACCTATTGTATTATTTGTAATTCTTTACTGTCCAGGAACACTTTTGGTTTGCGCTTTTAAAATGCTAAGCGCTTAAGAATCTAAGCTGCCACATTAGTAGTTCAAATAAGGTACCGCCTGTTTGCCCGCCTAGTCCAGCATAGCCGAGCCACCTGCACCTCTGAGAGCCAAGCACACCACCCCACTTTCAGGCACACAGCGGGTCCAAGTTGCCATCAAGCAAGCCGCAGCATGCTGCTGAGCCAGAGGTCACACTGGCAGCACTTCCTAGAAAGCCAGCATTTTAAAACCTCCACTTTTTTAGTGCTGTGGCTGAGTCAGGAAAATCTTTCTTAAAGGACCTATGGCACACCACCAGCAAACAGCAAGAAGCCTCTTTAAACTCTGTATTTTTGTGTCTAAATTTTTTTCAAGCTTTCTCAGGTTTTATGTGGATATAGTCGACCACGTTGGGGCGCCAATTGTTGCAAGGAGGTGACCACTTGTTCATCCCAGCTGTCCAGCTAGCTTAGCCCCAAAATAGCTACACAGAAACTGTATTAATTACATCACTGCTTGGACAATTAGCTCTAGTTTCTTATTGGTTAATTCTTACATCTTAATTTAATCCATTTTTATTAATCAGTGTATTGCCACGTGGCAGTGGTTTACCAAGTAAAGTTCCCAGCATCTGTCTCTGGCAGATCCATGGCATCTCTCTGACTCTGCCTTCTTCCTCCCAGCATTCTGTTTAATTTTTCCCACCTACCTAAGTTCTGCCCTATCAACATGCCCAAAGCAGTTTCTTTATTAACCAATAAAAGCAACACAAAGATAGAAGGACCTACTACACCAGAAGACATCAGCATAATTTGTGTCTCATATTTTTCAAATTTTATTTTAAAAAAACAAACTTTTTTCATTATTCATACCAATGTAAGTTCCCATTCCCTCCACTCCCTTCACTTACCACACCCCACCCCACCCACCATTGACTCTACAGAGAGAATAAGGCACATTGCTTTGGGGAAGGTACAAGGCCCTCCCTACTATATCTAGGCTGAGCAAGGTATTCATCCAAAGAAAATAGGTTCCCAAAAAGCCAGTACAAGCAGTAGGAACAACTCCTGGTGCCACTGCCAGTGGCCCCTCAGTCTGCCCTAGCCATGCAATTGTCAACCACATTCAGAGGGACTAGTTTGGACCTATGCTTTTCTGTGCCTGACTGGCTGAAGTTGGTGATCTCCCATTAACTCAGGCAGACTGTTTGAGTATATGTACCCATTATGGTCCTGACCTCTTTGCTCATGTTCTCACCTCCCACTCTTCAACTGGACTTTGGGAGCTCAGTCCAGTTCTCTGATGTAGGTCTTTGCCTCTGTTTCCATTAGTTGCTGGATGAAGGTTCAATGGCTATATTTAAGATATTCAACAGTCTGACTACAGGGCAAGGCCAGTTCAGGCACCCTCTCCTCTATTGTTTAGGGTCTTAGCTGGGGTTATTCTTGTGGATTCCTGGAAATTTCTCTAGAGCCAGTATTCTTCCTAACCCCATAATGGCTCCCTCAATCAAAATATCTCTTTCTTTGCTCTCATCACTGTCCTTCTTCCATCTCAATTGCCCTTTTCCCTCAAGTTCTCCTCCCCCTCTTTCTCCCCTCCTCTTCCCCTTCCAACTTCCCTTCTCTCCTCAGCCCCATGCTCCCAATTTTGTCAGTTGATCTTGTCTGTTTTGACTTTCCAGGTAAATCTATATATATTTTTCTAAGGGTTCACCTTGTTACTTAGTTTCTCTAGGTTCATGAACTATAGACTCAATATCCTTTGTTTATAGCTAGTATCCACTTATGAGTGAGTATATATCATATTCATCCTTTTGGGTCTGGGTTACCTCACTCAGGATGTTGCTTCTAGTTCCATCGATTTTCATGCAAATTTCAAGATGTCATTGTATTTTACCACTGAGTAGTACTCTAATGTGTAAATGTGCTACATTTTTAATTCATTCTTTGGTTGAGGGGAATCTAGGTTGTTTTCAGGTTCTGGCTATTACAAATAATGCTGCTGTAAACACAGTTGAACAAATGTCCTTGTAGTATGATTGAAGATCCTTTGGGTATATGCCCAAGAATGGTATTGCTGGGTCCTGAGATAGGTTGACTCCCAATTTTCTGAGAAACCACCATACTGATTTCCAAAGTCATTGTTTGCATTCCCACCATCAATGGATATGTATTCCCCTTACTCCACATCCTCTCCAGCATAAGCTGTCATTGGTGTTTTTTGATCTTAGTCATTCGGATTGGTGTAAGACAGTATCTCTGAGTTGTTTTGATTTTCATATCCCTGATGGCTAAGGATGTTGAACATTTCTTTAAGTGTCCCTCAGCCATTTGAGATTCTTCTCAAGAACTCTCTGCTTAGTTCTGTACCCCACTTTTTAACTGAGTTATTTGGAATTTTGATGTCTAATTTCTTGAGTTCTCTATATATTTTGGAGATCAGACCTCTGTCTGATATAGGGTTGGTAAAGATCTTTTCCCATTCAGTAGGCTGCCTTTTTGTCTTATTGACTGTGTCCTTTGCTTTACAGAAGCTTCTCAGGTTTAAGAGGACCCATTTATTTATTATTACTCTCAGTGTCTGTGTTACTGGTAAAATATCTAGGAAGTGGTCTCCTGTGCCCATGCATTGAAGGCTACTTCCCACTTTCTCTTCTATCAGGTTCAGTATGATCACATTTATATTGAAGTCTTTAATCCAGTTGGACTTGACTTTTGTGCATGGGGATATTTTCACTCTTCTACACGTTGACATCCAGTTATACCAGCACCAATTGTTGAAGATGCTTTCTTTTGTCCTTTGCATAATTTTAGCTTCTCTGTCAAAATTACTTTAGCTGTGTAATAGAGCTTAATGTGAGAAATGGTGATGCCTCTGAAAGTTCCTTTATTGTACAGGATTGTTTTGGCTATTCTGGGTATTTTATTTTCCCATATAAAGTTGATTGTTGTTCTTTCAAGGTCTGTGAAGAATTTTACTGGGATTTTGATGGTGATTGCATTGACTCTATAGATTGCTTCTGGTAGGATTGCCATTTTTATTTTGTTGATCCCAGCTATCTAAGAACATGAGAGATGTTTCCATTTTCTGGTATCTTCTTCAGTTTCTTTCTTTGAAGACTTAAAGTTCTTGTCAAATAGGTCTTTCACTTCTTTGGTTAGTGTTACTACAAGATATTTTATGTTATTTGTGGCTATTGTGAAAGGTGCTGTTTTTCTGATTTCTATCTCGGCTTCCTTATCATTTGTATATAGGAGGGCTACTGATTTTTTCGAATTCATCTTGTATCCTGTCACATTACTGAAGGTTTTATCAGTTATAGGAGTTCCCTGAAAGAGATTTTTGGGTCACTTATGTATACTATCCTATCATCTGCAAATAATGAAAGTTTGAATTCTTTCTTTCTAATTTGCATCCCTTGATCTCATTTTATTGTCTTATTGCTATAGCCAGAACTGCAAGAACTGTGTTGAATAGATATGGTGCGAGTGGACAGCCTTGTCTTGTTCCTGATTTTAGTGGAATCACTTTGAATTTCTGTAGTAATGAGGGGCTTGGGCTGTATTTTTTGCCCCAGGCCCCTTGTTCTGTCTCACCCGGCTCCCGGCGCATACCCGAAATAATTACATGGAAACTGTATTCATTTAAATACTGCCTGGCCCATTATCTCCAGCCCCTTATTGGCTAACTCTCACATATTATTTTAGCCCATCTCCATTAATGTGTATCGCCACTTAAGTTGTGGCTTACCGGCATAAGTCTAACCAGTGTCCATCTTGTGCTGGAGAAGCATGGCGTCTGCGTCGACCACACTGCCTTCTCTCTCACAGCATTCCGTTCTATCTACTCCGCCCACCTAAGGGCTGCCCTATCAAAAGGCCATGGCAGTTTTCTTTATTTAACCAATGAGGGCAATACACAAATAGAAGACCCTCCTACACCAAGTTTCTCTCCAAATTCTCAGCCAATTTGAAATTGGCTGTCAGCTTGCTGTATATTGCATTATGTTTAATATGTTCCTTGTATCCCTGATTTCTCCAAGACCTTTTTTTATGAAGGGGTGTTGGATTTTGTCAAATTCTTTTTCAGCATCTAATGAGATGATAAAATGTTTTTTTCTTCTAGTTTATTTATATGGTGGCCTACACTGATAGATCTTTGTATGTTGAACCATCCCTGCATTTCTGAGATGAAGCTAACTTGATCATGTTGGATGATTATTTTGATGTGTTCTTGGATTAGGTTTACCAGTATTTTACTGAGTATTTTTGCATCTATGTTCATAAGTGAGACTGGTCTGTAATTTTCTTGGTTGAGTCTTTATATGGTTTCAGTATTAGGGTAACTGTAGCCTCATAAAAAGATTTCAGCAATATTCTTTCTGTTTCTATTATAGGGAACACTTTGAGTATAGGTATTAGCTTTTCTTGGAAGTCCTGGTAGCATTCTACACTAAAACCATCAGTCCATCAGTGCTTTTTTTTTTTTTGGGAAGCTTTTGATAACAGCTTCTATCTCCTTGCAGTTATATGTCTATTTAAATTGTTCACTTAGTCTTGGTTTAATTTTGGTATATGATATCTGTCCAGCAAATTGTCCATTTCTTTTATATTTTCCAATTTTTTGGAGTACAGGTGTTTGTATGACCTCATGATTCTCTGAATTTCCCTAGTGTCTATTGTTATGTCCCACTTTTCATTTCTGATTTTGTTAAGTTGGATGTTCTCTCTCTGCCTTTTGATTTGTTTGGATAAGGGTTTGTCTATCTTGTTGATTTTCTCAAAGAACCAGCTCTTTGTTTCATTGATTCTTTGTATTGTTTTCTTTGTTTCTATTTTGCTGATTTCAGCCTTCAATTTGATTATTTCCTGTCTTCTACTCCTCCTGGGTGAGTCTGCTTCTTTTTGCTTTAGAGCTTTTAGATGTGCTGTTAAGTGGCTAGTGTGAGATTCCTCCACTTTCTTTATGTGGCACTTAGTGTTGTGAACTTTCCTCTTAGCACTGCTTTCATAGTGTCCCATAGGTTGGCTACATTGTGCCTTCATTTTCATTAAATTCTAGGAAGTCTTTAATTTCTTTCTTTCTTTCTTACTTGACCCAGGGGTGGTTCAGTAGTTGACTGTTCAATTTCCATGAGTTTGTAGGCTTTCTGCGAGTAGTGTTGTTGTTAAATTCTAACTTTAAACTATGGTGATCGGATAAGATAACAGGGAGTTACTCCAATTTTTTTTGTATCTGTTGAGGTTTGATTTGTTACAAATATGTGGTCAATTTTAGAGAAGTTTCCATGAGGTGCTGAGAAAAAAATATATTCTTTTGTGTTTGGATGAACTGTTCTGTAGATGTCTGTTAAGTCAGTTTGAGTCATGACATCTGTTAGTACTCTTATTTCTCTGTTAAGTTTCTATCTGGTTGATCTGTCCATTGGTGAGAGTGGATTGTTGAAGTCTCCTCCAATTAGTGTCTGGGGTTTGATGTGTGGTCTAAGCTTTAGTAATGCTTCTTTTACAAATGTGGGTGTTCTTGTATTAGGGGCATAGATGTTCAGGATTAGACTTCATCTTGATGGATTATTCCTGTTATGAGTATAAAGTGTCCTTCTCCATCTCTTGTGATTGACTTTAGTTTGAAGTCTATTTTGTTATATATTAGGATAGCTACACCTGCCTGTTTCTTAGGTCCATTTGATTGGAAAACCTTTTCCCGACCTTTTACTCTGAGGTAGTGTCTGTCTTTAAGGTTGAGGTGTGTTTTTTGTATACAGCAGAAGGATGCATCCTGTTTTTGTATCCGTTCTCTTAGTCTGTGTCTTTTTATAGGTGAACAGAGTCCATTGATATTAAGAAATATTAATGACCAGTAGCTGTTAATTCCTGTTAGTTTTCAGTGGTAGTGTTTGTGTGTTACCCTTCTTTGGGATTTGCTGGTGGGAGGTTATCTGTTGCCTGTGTTTTAGTGGGTGTAGTTAGCTTACTTGGGTTGGGGATTTCCTTCTAGTACTTTCTGTAGCACTTGGTTTGTGGATACATATTGTTTAAATTTGTTTTTTTAATGGGATATATTGTTTTCTCTATCAATGGTAATTAAAAGCTTTGCTGGGTATAGTATTCTGAGCTTGCATCCATGCTCTCTTAGTGTATCCAGCACATCTGCCTAGGACCTTCTGGCTTTCGTGGTTTCTGTTGAGAACTTGGGTGTCTGATAGGTCTACCTTTATATGTTACTTGACCTTTTTCCTTTGCAACTCTTAATATTCTTTCTTTATTCTGTATGTTTTGTGTTTTGATTATTATATGGCAAGGGGACATTTTTTTAATCCAGTCTATTTAGTGTTCTGTAAGCTTCTTATATCTTCATATGAATATCCATTTTTAGGTTGGGAAAGTTTTCTTATATGATTTTGTTGAATAGGTTTTCTGCGCCTTTGATTTGGAGTTCTCCTTCTTCTATCCCTATTATTCTTAGATTTGGTCTTTTCATGATGTTCCAGATTTCTTGGATGTTTTGTGTTAAGTATTTGTTGGATCTAATGTTTTCTTTGACCAATGAATCAATTTTCTCTATAATATCTTCAACACCTGGGATTCTCTCTTTCATTTCTTGTATTCTGTTGGTTATGTTTGCCTCTGTAATTCCTGTAATTTACACAGATTTTTCATATCCAGAATTCCTTTGGTTTGCGTTTTCTTTATTGCCTCTATTTCAGTCTTCAAGTCTTGAACTGTTTGTTTCATCTGTTTTATTGTTTTTTTATTATTTTCTTGGGTTTCTTTGAAGGGTTTATTAATTTCTTCCAATTTGTTGTTTGTCTTTTCCTCCATTACCTTAAAAGAGTTTTTCATTTCCTCTTTAAAGGTCGCCATCATCTTCATAAAGTTACATTTAAAATCATTTCCTTCTGCTTCTTCTGGGTTAGGATGATCATGATCCTGTCATATGACCACTGTGTTCTGGTTTTACCATGTTGCTTTTTAGGTTGTTGGATGAATTCTTGCATTGGCGCCTACCCATCTCTTCACTCAATTTATGCCAGCAAGTGTTTTTGCTTCTTGGTCCAATCCTTGCAGTGGCTGTCTGCGACTTTGGGACTGTTCTTCGTCTGCTCTGTACTGTCAACGTCTCTGCCACTGAGGTCTCTCTTAGCTTGCTCTCTTGGTCTGCTCTCCTGGTTTGCTCTCTTGGTCCAGATTGTGAAGTTATAGCTTGTGATTTAAGTTCCTCCCTTGGTCCTCTTTCTTGGTCCTCTCTGTGTAGTTGCAGCGTGTGTTTCAGCCTTCCTCTGTGGTTGCGGAGTGGGAGGAGCTGGAGGGTTTAGGGGTGGAGTGGGACTTGTAGCTTTAAGGGTCCCGTGGATGGGATGGAGGTGTTGCAGCAGCCTACCTGCAGGAAACTTGCCAGATGGCTGGTCACTCACTTCTTGGTCTTTTCTGTGTAGTATCAGACTGTGTTTCAGAATTCCACTGAGGTTGTGGGAGTATAGACAAGTTTGGGGTCAGGGTGGGACTTTTAGCTTGCAGTGTCCAGTATTCGAGGCAGCCTACCTGCAGGAAACTCCTACTGGCTCATTAGAGAAGTTGAGGCAGGTGGCAGAGGTGTATGGGGGGTTGCCCCCATATGGAGGGATTAGAGAGTGGGGCATCTTGCCAGATGGCTGGTTACTCACGTCTTGGTATTTTCCCGAATTGTAGCAGGCTTTGTTTCAAAGTTCCACTAAGGTTGTTGGAGGGTAGGTGAGTTTGGGGGTGTGGTGGAACTTGTAGCTTGCAGGGTCCAATGGATGGGGGAATATTGGGACAGGCTACCTACAGGAAACTCTCCTACTGGATGGCTAGAAAAGCCAAGGCAGGTGGAGGAGAGGCCTGGGGTTTTGCCCCCATATGGAGGGCCTAGAGAGTGGGGTGCCCTGCTGGGTGGCTGGTCACTCACCTCTTGGTCCTCTCTGTATTGTAGCAGACTGTGTTTCAGAGTTCCAACAAGGTTGCAGTTCTTGAATGAACATGTAGGTTCTGAACCCTGATGAGCATAAACTTCATTAAGCCAGAGGCCAGGTAAGCAGTCCTTGAACACCCAGTCCTCCTACCTCACTTGTGTAAAAGACAGTGTGTGTCTGCATGCTGGGTTCAGATGCAGAGAAAGTCGCTAAACAACAACAACAAAAAAGGTTCCAGTTGCTACAGGATGGTGGCTCAGTGTCACTAAATCAAGAGCTGAGACTGGGGTACTAAAGAGGTGGCTCAGTAGTAAAGAACACTGAGTCCTCTTACAGAGGACCCAGGTTTGATTTCCAGCACCCAATGGCAATTCACAACCCACTCTAACTCCAGCCTAGGGGCCACTCTCTTCTGGTCTTCTCAGGCACTACATGCATGTAGTGCACAGACATGTAAGCAAAACATCTATACACATAAACTAAAATAGTGAAAAAAAAACATTGAGATGAAAGCAATGAGCTTTTTGAGATAAGAAAACCAAGAGCATGGATGCCAACTTCCCATGAGATCTTGCCAGCAGAGGTGGAGAAAAAAAAATGAAGTTGGGAAGACAAAGCAAGAAAAATTTCAGGTATACTTTGAAATAATACTTAATGCAATTATTTCAATTTCATTAATAGTTACTTATCACCAGTACCTACCAGCTGTAATTTCCCAAATTCATGAACAGCTCAAGTGAGAATTCTGCATTCCTGATCTCCCTGGATATAAGTAAAATTGACTCAGAAACCATGTACAGTTTGTCAAGAACTTCAGGGCCTTGTGTGCTTATGGTTCTCTCTAAACAAAGGCTTCTTCATGGACTGAAGCTTCCCACAGGACATCTGCCCATCTGTGGAGTATGCTGCCCAAAGGAAGAGTAAGGTAGATAAGGGATCAGCAGGGATTATAGCAGCCCAAGCCTTTGATGATATGAGTTACTTCATTTCACAGCCTGTTATCTCCCAGTGACCTGCCCTCCATTCAGCATCCAGAGCCCCACAACCTGTCTTACTCATTCATCTCTTTTCCTTTCTCTGTCTTCCTCCATCTTTTTTTCATGCTTTGGAAACTCATCAAGCCCAAATTCTTCCTTAATTCTATAGTTTTTTTCATTGAGCATGTTTAGTGAATGGAAGCATCTTCATTGAGCCATTATGATCATGAAGAGAGAGAAGCTATACTCTCATTCCCACAAGTGTCCTCTGTTTGCAGAGTTAGCTGACTGATCTTCTGTGGAAGGACTGAGGGGCATGGCCTTTGTCAGCTTAGGCTGTTATCAGATCCTAGGGGCAATGTGATTCTATAGAAAATGCAATTTTATTCTCAAATTTATTCAGTTCTGAGATTTACTCTGATCTTAGAGAATCAAGGATCAAGGATCTGGTAGATCCATGTCTGTGTCAGGTCATGCTTTCTAGTTCACAGAAGGCTGATTTCTGATTGTGTCCTCTTCACACAGCAGATAGGATTATCAGAACCTGTTATACAGAAACCATCCCATTTATAAAGGACCCATTTATAAACTCTTCTTTCCTGATCACCTCTTGAAGTTCCCACTTCCCAAATCTACAGAACAGTTCTCTTGGTGGCCAGCCATGAACCAACCTCCACTTTCTTTGTAATTCTCAGGGATAACTGTCAACAGATGGGGATCTCAGTAGTTATGTCAACAGCTGGGATCTCAGGAGTAATGTCAACAGATAGAGATATCTCAGGAATGATGTCAACACATAGGAATATCTCAGGAGTGATGCCAACAGATGGGGATATTCCAGGAGTGATGTCAATAGATGGGGATCTCAGTATTGATGTCAACAGCTGGGAATATCTCAGTAGTGAAGTATCTGTCTGTCTTATGCCAGACCTTGGATCCCCAGCACAAGGAAGAAGAAAAAGAGATAGAGGTGGGGAGATGCTGTGGGAACTCCTTCAGCCAATAGCCTTTAAGATACTGGCCCACTTTGGGCATGATCTCATGTATATAAATGCAGGTGAAAAGCATGCATGGTGCTCTTTGCCGATGGATTCTGTTCCAGCTCCCAGCACATGCAGAGGACTAAGGATGGCTACTCTTTCTGTGAGTTTATTCCCAAATATATAAACCTTTGTTATATTCAATTCTGCACTATTGTGGAACGCTTTTGTATGTAAACAAATTAGCACCCAATGTGGGGCAATGTACATTCACATAAAGCCTAAGAAAGCTTAAAAAAACTGCTTCTAAACCTACAGAACTGGGAGTCAATTGGAGCTTCTTGGTAGCCAAATATTTTCAGATAGGCTCTGTTTCCTGGCAGTGAGAAGAGGTACAGCTCCTTTAAGAAAAGGCTTCCTGACTTAACATTAGAGGTAAAAACTGCATGGCTTCTTTAAGAGTTGGCTTCCCAGTTCATGCTATCAGGATGAACTCTGGCTCTTTTGGGAGGTCCTGCACTTAAATGGGGTCTCTGAGCAGTGTGGTACTAGTTGCTTAATGGCGACATAGGCCTGTTGGGTCCCTGGAGCTGGGGTGATGAGCATGGCTAGCAGAAGAGGTGAACATAACCCCACCATGTTAGAAGGGATGGAGCCAACAGGCAGGGCTGCAGTGTTGGTCCTAACCTTGCCCACTTAGCATTTTAAAAAAAGATGCTTCTAGTCAGAAAATGATTACAAAAACACAATAAAGACAGATTCAGACAAAAAAACTTCTAAACAAGTCATAGTATGTTCAAAAAATGTACATAGGCTTGGGAGAGAGAGAAAAAAGAGTATAGATAACAGTACAGACAGTCATAGATTAAAAGAGTAAAGATAATAAAATAAATAAGTAAATATTATTAAAAAGTAATAGATTTAAAAATAAGACATGTAAAGATGAAAAATATACAAAGACTCTGGATTAGGTATATTATTCTGTTTTCTTTCATTTTTTGACTGTTAATGAGCTAACTATAGAGAGACATTTGATTCTGGGGGCTACTAAGTTAAACCAACATAAAAGTTTTGTTGACTTCAAAATTTTGGTCTAAGGGCATGTTGCTTTGGAAAAGAGGTCCTGCTTTTGTTTCCACAGAAGATGAGAAGCTGTGGATTCCTTTCAGGCTAATATGGTTTGATGGGAGAAGATCCCCTGAAAGGTGTCCATGAACCCTAAAAATACTTTGCCAACAAACCACAGGAAGCAGTTTGGAGAAAAATATGTCCAACTTCCCAAAATGATTGTTTATAAATATTTGTTTTCATTTAAAGGGGGATATAATACTTTGCATTTGTTTGGATCTTGGTTTGTTGATACAAATTTAAGGTCAATTTTGTTCTATATATGTTTCTACTCTTGTTTAAGGTATTATGTTTATGCAGCTCATTTAAAAATATAATATATAACTAAAATTATGGATTGATAGTCATTTATAATAGTCAAACTTGTAGTCATGTTAGTTAGGTTTTCTAGATATACAGAGATACAGTTCAGTTATATAGATAATCTTCAACACTTCAAAGACCTACAGAATATGGAATTTAAAAGGTTTTAAGAACTTAGACTTTTCTTGACAGTGAGATATGTCTTCTTCTGGTAGCACCAATTACTTCAGAGATTTTGATGATCATTGAAGAAACTTGTTATGGAATCTGCCTTCAATATGACAAGGCTAGTCATTTGGGCAAAAAAAATCTGCTCTTGCCTGTACTGCTTGATGGTATGCTGTATGAACTAGATATGCGGGACCCACAAAAAAAGTGACTGCTAAACATTCCACAAGATAGGATGGTCCCTCAGGGTTCCTGCTTCACAGAGGAAAGTACCAGACATTCTGCAGGACACAGACAAGAGTGACTGACAAACTGCCAATATAGGCAAAACAGTCTTTAAAATTTCCTGCTTCATCAAAAAATCTGCTTGATACTATGGCCCTGTAGGCTGAAGATGGATGCCCTAACATGACAGGAGAACTTTGGGAGACTGTCCATGCAGTGAGATGTCTTTGTCAATACTAGAGTTTTGGAAGTTGCTTACAATGCACTTCCTGTTTACTTAGATAACATTATAAATATCCTTCTGGAATCTTTGATGGAATTGAAGAATAGATAGTTATAATTATAATTTTCCTTAGTTATGATAAAAGATAAATTGGATATGAAACTTTAGACTCACAAAGAAATATTGTAAATGTAATACTTTCTTTATACCTGTTTTGTCATATGTAATTTTACTATGTTAAAGTTAAAATCTTCCTTTTTTATTTAGACAGAAAAGAGGAGATGATATGGAATCCCCCTCTGTATGTGGGAATATGTTTTATTATCATTGGCTAATAAAGAAGCTGCTTCGGCCTATGGCAGGGCAGAATATAGCCAGGCTGGAAGAGATATATATATAGAGAGAGTAGACAGAGTCAGGGAGACACCATGTAGCTGCCAAAGGAGAAATATGCCAGAACCTACCAGAAGCCGCAGTCTTGTGGCAATACACAGGTTAATAGAAATGGGCTAATTTAAGATATAAGAACTAGGCAGGAATATACCTAAGCTATTGGCCAAATAGAATTGTAATTAATATAGTTTTGTGTGATTATTCAGATCTGAGTGGCCAGGAAACAAATGAGCAGTCTCCATTCACAGGGAGAGGCAAGGACGGGAGAGAAGGAGGGAGAAGGGAGTAGGCTGTAGGAAGCCCTAGGTACATCTTAAGATGCCAGGAGCTGGCCAATATAGCCCAGGCTTTGCTTCTTTTTCCACTCCCCAAACAGGATGTCCCACATGAGGTGCTTTAACCCAGTATACTCTGCAACTCTGGGTTCTTAAAGCCTGCATGAGCTGCTGTGGGGAGACCCTCAGCTGCTGGGCAAGCAAAGCATGTGCCTTCGATCCTCCCTATCCCCCAGGCAGCTTTGCTGAGCTGGAAAAGCTGCTCTCAAGGAATCCTAGGCTTCTGTTGTCCCTTGCTGCCTGTGTGTAAGTAATAAATCTGCTTCGCATAACTTGTTATGTGTGTGGGTGTTCTGTCTCACCAGACTTAGATAAGCTGGGAATCAGTGCGCAGTGAACCTGCTTCGCAAATACCATCACGTTGGATGTTAGATTTAACATATGAATCCGGGGGGGACACAAACATTCGGTCTATAACATATGTGTTCTGACATTTACATATTTGAAAATATCTCCATTTTTGCTTTCATGCATAAGGATAACTTGACTATGTTTGCAATTCTTAAGTGCCATCGCTGTGTTCACAGTTCTGTGGTAGGCACTCCTTTCCTTCTTTCGTTTGTGACAAAGAGGAGTCAGCTTTGAATATGTGGATGTAATTCTTCCTTCTGAATTAAAAAGTAATTTTACATATTTGTCTTCTAAATAACTAATTTTGCTTTTTCAGATAACTCTCAGCCTTTGAATATAACTCTTACTTCAAAGGGAATAAGTTTGTTCTGAAGCCAAATGTGAGTGACAGTGGCCCAGGAACACAGATCCAGGTTACCCAAAATACCATGTTCCAATGTGACAACACTTTCATGAAAATGATGGAACAAGGAAAGTTACAAATGAAGACACCTTTAATATATGTTGGTGGAAACATCAGGCATGTAGGGTTCAGCAAAGTTGGGAGGCCTCTGTTAGAGGCCAGGATGTTCCCTGGTGGATTTCCTAGATTTGGGTTAGTGAAAGCTAATGACCTGCTATGAATATACTTTAATGGTCTGGATAGTCAATAGTCATGAGGGGTGGGGTAGGCAATGAATGGCTTCCAAAGGGGACTAAAAATAGCACAAGATAGTTTAGCTTTGTTCTGCAATATTTACTGTCCATAATCGTATCACAGTCATTTTGCTATCTGTAACACACATTGGTCTTTTTAATCTACTGGAAGATTAAATTTACAATACTAATGGTGTTACATTCATTTTTTATTTAAAATTTAGAGTTCTCTCATCTCTCTCCCCCTCCTTCTTTCTCTCTCTCTCTCTCTCTCTCTCTCTCTCTCTCTCTCTCAGAATAATATTCCCCTCTCCAAAAAAATATTCTAATGCTCCAAACTTATTATCTTCAGATGTCATTACATTAAGGCTCCTGGCATGAGATGGTGATCCTGGATTGGCCAGATAAACTGGATGAGCTCATGAGCATCTTCTGTGAGAAGGTGGCAGAGCCATCAAAGTCACAGAAAAGTTCACTGCTGCCTTAAATATGGATGAGGCTGTAAGCCAAGGAAAGTGGGCTGCCTCTAAAAGCTGGAAAAGCCATGACAATGGGTCTTTTTGTGGAGTTACTAGCATTTCATTTCTGGATATCTACTTCCCAACCCCTCAAACTGTAAGAAAAATTCTATACCATTTAAGCTATAATCTGCAGTAATTTGTTAAACCAAAATGAATGTTGCTATTTTTAGTTTCACATGTAAAGCTATCTGAACATTTTTGAATAGTTTCTCTTCATTGTGATAAATGTGACTTTAAGTTAAAGAAACTGCAGCTTTGCAGGGAAAAATAGTCTCTAAGTTCTAGGGTATTTGTGCATACTTTTCTGTTTGAACCTCTACCAAGGGCTCTGCTCTCCTAGTCTTATTTTAAGACCAAATAAAAACAGAGATGGTTTGTGTTGTGGATCTTTGTACACTGTGAAGATGTATTGCTATGATTGGCGTAATACAAAGCTGAACAGCAGATAGATACAGCTAGGCAGGAGAGATAGGCAGGATCTTCGGGTAGAGAAAGCATGCTGGGAGGAAGGAAGATGGAGTCGCCAGCCAGGCACAGAAGAAGCAAGATGGTAAGTAGAGAGCAAAGGTAACCGAGCTATGATGGAGATTAATAGATCTGGGTTAATTTATGTAATAAGAGCTAGTTAGGAACAAGCCTAAGCTAAGGTCAAGTTTTCATAATAGATAAAACATCTGCATGTCATTATTTGTGAGCTGGTGGCCTAAAGAAAAATCTGACTGTAGTTTGGGGTAACTTGCTATGGTTTCCTGCTAAAAGCTATCCTGTGTAGATCTGGTGGAGAAATTATGATCTATTTCCAATGTGAGTATAAATAATTTAGTTGTTTCCAAATCCCTCAAGATTTCAGGTAAATGCTTTCAAATTTTAGTAAATATTGCCACCTCTAATTTGGAACTCTAACTTCTCAGTACCTAGAATAATCAGGAATTATCATCTCCTTATTTGAGGAAAAGCAACTTAACAAAACTGAAAATTTTTGGACTCAGAAATTCCTTTTTCTTATTTAACATGTTGTCTGATATTGGCATTATTGTGGGGTGTCCTTAACACACCAACTTTCTTCCTTCCATAGGACCTTTGCATGTGACCTCTCCTTCTCCTTTCTGTCTCCGGATCAGTCTTAATCATTGATATTCCATTTAAAACATTACTACCTCAAAGGTTTCCTTTGACCTAGTCTGCTCATTTAAATTAGTTAATCCTATACTTTTTCTCAGTGTTAATTTAATAGCTGTCCCTCCATTGGTCTTTCAGGAGGCAGACACCATGTATTTTACAGAGACCAGGGTCAGGAATATTTGAGTGAAGGGAAGGAATAGATATGGACTGCTTTTATGACTCTTCTGGCCATTTCTGTACATCACACCTTACCTTCTTGTCAGGGTCAGGTGCTAGCCAAGACCATAACTTATTTCTCTTTACCAGACCTCAACATAAACTATCTCTCTGGACTGGCATGGAGGCACAGGAATAAAGACACAACTCACATGGCTTTATTGGGAGGGAGATTCTCAGTGATCCCTCATGAAGTCCTGAATTCACATAGTGAAGAATTCCTCTCATTTATTCTCCAAACAGCTTTTATACCAAAACATAAACTGAGGGGTAAATACATTAGCATTCTGTCTCCTAGGTAACCAGGTGAGTGGCTTTTAGTCATGTCCACAACTACCTGTGTGCTCTGTATGCTAGCTGTCATGTAGGTTTGAATTAACATCTCTATCAGGCATCCTCCAAATTACAAAGAAGGGAGAAAAACAACATCCTGACCTTTTGTTAGGTAGTGACAGCCTGTCTGGAAGGTTACATGACCACCTCAGGTGGGGAACTATGGCTTGAAAGCCTGGCTGCCATGCCACATAGAAATATAGGTCTACAGCTTCTGCACTATCAGTCTACCTCAGTCTCAGAATATGAACGCCATCTTTCATGTAAGTTCCCTATTGCTCAACCCAGTGCAGACAAACAAGTAAAACAACAAGAAGAAACTACATTCACTCTTTCAGAAATCTCTGAGCAAGTTACTCTGGATATTGCCCATGCACAATGGCTCCCTCTGGATATGAGGTACCAGCACATCACTCCATGAGACCTTGTAGATTTATGGTCCCAAAGTCTTGATCACTGCTTAGGTTTGTGGCTCTGGTGATGAGATGCCTCTGTTTTCCCTGTAGCTCTAACACCTCCAAACTGCATGGCATAATGGTGTTCCTTGGCCAGCATTTCCTCTGCTGAATTCTGGCTATGTGATCTTTTAAAGGGTGTGTTTAACAAAGATATTCCTTGCTTTTCTTTGGTGTTATTATTTTTGTGGTGCTTTCATCACAAGTGACTTCGAGTTTCTTGTGAATGGCCAAAATTCATATCACTTTCTGTTGGTAGCATAGATACTTTTTCTTCTTAAAATTATATTGAACATTTCCACAGAAATTTGGTGGCAGGAGGTCAAAAGTTGCCCACAGTTTATTGCCCATACTTTGGGTGACTTCCTTTCTACATTATGATCCTGTGCTGATTTTCTGTCTGTTATGTAATAGTTTATTTTTGTTGTAAGTAAAAAATGTTTCCCATGAGATTATTAAATATGATTTTAAACATGTATTTTATTGATTCCTTGAGGATTCCACAGCATGCACCCCATCTCACTCATTTCTCAGTCCTTCCATATTTGCCCTCCATTCTTGCAGCCTCCCCTCAAAAAATAATAACAATGATGATGATAATTAAAAATAAAAGAAAACAACACAACCCCCCTTTGCTCCTCTGTCTTGCCTGCCTCTCCATCACATATTCGTTAGAGTGACATTGGGACCTGTGATACATCACACAGTATATCCTTTGCCCAAACAGCTTTGCTTGCTAATGTTCATTGCAATGAGTTGTTGGTCTGATTCAAAGCCTCTGACGACTGCTACCCCATCAGTACTAGACTGTCACTGAAACTCCTCTCAGATATCTGGCTATTGCCCAGAATAATGGAGATCCTGTGGCTCTGGTCCCATAGGAACCATACTTCACACACTATATTAACTCATACATGGGGCAGACATTGGGGTAGGCCAACTCAAAACCCTGGATATGGGTCTGAGTGGTATGGAATTGGTCTGTCCAGGCCTCCAGCAGGACCCAGATGAGGGGTATGGCCAGCTCTCCCATGTTCCCCACCACTGGGGACAGCTCCCTGCACCACCATCAGGGGCAGCTCTCCCATGAGGGTCAGAGCCAGCTCTCCCAGGACCAGTAAAGGGTCTGCTCAGTGTGGCCCTCAGACCTCAACATGGCTTTAGGCAGCAGTCCAGACCATGAGCATCCATACGGCCTTTGGTAGTAACAAATGATATTTTGTTTAACTGCACAGATTCTGATGTCACCAGACTTCTTATCAAGCACCTTGCACCCTTGATAATTTAGTTCAGATAATCTGAGTGCAAAGTCTGCAGAGCCTAAAGGTAAAACCTGAGCCTGTGGGAAAGTAAGCCATTCTTCACTCTTGCTTCATCAATATTTGAATGTTTACACAATATGAAATTTAAAGACTAAAGGATGTTTATGTATAACAGTGATCAAAGTACATGTTTCCAAATGAGCATTTTAAAGGGTGAACCACTACCTTCGTACTCAAAGGCATTCTCAGCATTAAGAAAATTGAGTTACTTACTGCATAATTTTTGTTGTTGCTAGCAAGATTTATTTTTAAGTTTTCTTTTATAAAAAAGAAAATAAAATTGAGAAAGGGAAATCAGACAGTGAAATGGAAACTTCTCTGTTGCAAGTTACTACCTGCTACTTCCCCTGGTCTATATTGTCTACCTCATCATGACTTCTCTGTTCTCCAGGACAGAGGCACAGAACAACCTTAAGAGCCCAGCAAGTCCAAAGGCCCCCATGGAAAGACCTAAAGAAAAAAAAATAAACAAAAACAAAAGAACTGGGCCTTGGGTTAGGATTGAGAGGTGCTATTAACAGGACAAACCAGACTAATGGAGGGACCTTTAATGACTTATATTGATTGCCAACATGGCAGGATCTAGAATCACCCCAGAAACAAGCCTTTGAGCATACCTGTGAGGAGTACCTGGATTAGGTTAGGCTCCCTGGGCATGCCTGTGAAGGACTGTCCTAATTGGATAACTTGGGGAAGGAACACTTGCACCATTCCCTAGGTTTGAGTCCTGGACTGCGTAAGACTGTTGGAGCTAGCTGAACACCAGCACTCATTTCCATCGCCTTCCTACCTGAGGATGTGATGGGAACAGCCGCCTCCCACTCCTGCGCCATTGCTTCCCCACCATGATGGGCTCTACGCCGGAACTGCGAGTCACAACAGCCCTTCCTTTTCCTTCTTTCCTCCCTCCCTCCCTCCTTCCTACGTTTCCTCTCTCCCTGCCTCCCTCCCCTCCTCCCTCTCTCTCTTCCTTCCTTAAGTTGTCTTTGTCAGTGTGTTTTATATAGCAACAGAAAAAGTAAGGCAGATAGACAGAAACTACCACGGAGCAGCACCCTTATCTCTAGGGGCTGTTTAACTTCCTTTACTACAGGCCAATTGGAAAGCAGAATACGACACTTCAGAATAAACCATTTTGCATGAAGGCCATTGTGATCTGAAAACATTTGACAAGGAGCAGATGTAGGAGAACTCTGACCTCTCCTTTCTGCATAAAAGCAGAATAGAATTCTCCCTATCGGAAGGCAACATAATGTGTGTGAAGATTTCTTCCTTCAGTATGAGAAGACTTTGGAGGTTGAGGAGATGGCTCAGTGGTTAAGAATACTTGTTGTAGCCAGGCAATGGGGGCGTACATCTTTAATCCCAGCATTTGGGAGGCAGAGGCAGAGGCAGGGAGATCTCTGTGAGATCGAGGCCAGCCTGGTCTATTTCTTGCTCTGGGCTCATTTCTCAGTACCCGCATGGTGGCTTACAATCATTTGTAACTTCAGTTCCAAGGGATCCATTGCCCTCTGAAGAACAGGCAGGCACATGGTGCACAGACACACATGCATGCAAAACATTCCTACCTATAAAATAAAATAACTAGATCTAAAATAAAAGATGACTTATTTTTATAAGAAGCCGTCCTGACTGACATAACTATTGTACATATCCTAGTTACTTTTCTATAATTTGCCGCACCCAGGAGTCTTAAGGTCCCTATTTTTTTTTATCCAGTCTTTGTTAAGATGACTTACAAGCCCCCACGTCTAACTTTCTTTGATTTTATACTTCTTTTCTCTTAGATCTTATGCAGGTAAAAATAAACTAAAAACTAACATCTGCAAAGGACACGCCTTTTCTCCATTTGTCTGTCTTTTCTTGGTTTACTTTTCCAGCCACTACAGAATATCCAACCACTACTGTCAGTGCTGGTGACACTCTAACTCCCCACTCCCACTTTCTTTAAGATTTGTTTGTTTTTTTCATATTCTTTTATTTTTTCATTCAAAAATTTACACTTCCACCTTCTCCCTGTTCCCTCCCTCTCCCCCACTACCCCTCCTTCCTCCCCCTGCTTCTAAGAGAGGGCAGGGTACCCTGACCTGTGGGAAGCCCAAGGCCCTCCCACCTCCATCCCGGCCTAGGAAGGTGTGCATCCATAAAGACTAGATTCCCAAAAAGCCAATACATGCAGAAGAGACAGGTCCCAGTGCCATTATCATTGGCTTCTCAGTCAGCCCCCATTGGCAGCCACATTCAGAGAGTCTGGTTTGATCATATGTTCATTCAGTCCTGGTCCAGCTGGATTTGGTGAGCTCCCATTAGATCATGCACACTGTCTCAGTTGGTGGACCAGCCCCTCGTGGTCCTGACTTCCTTGCTCATCTTCTCCCACCTTCTGCTCTTCGACTGGACCTTGGGAGCTCAGTCCATTGCTCTGATGTGAATGTGGGTCTCTGTCTCTATCTCCATTGATCAGACGAAATTTCAATAGTGATGATCAAGATATTCATCAATGTGACTATAGGACCGGGCTAGTTCAGGCACCCTCTCTTCTGCTGCCCAAGTACCTGGCTGGGAACATCCCTGTGGACACCTGGGATCCCCTCTAGAGCCAAGTCTCTTGCCAATCTTAAAATGACTCCCTTAATGTAGATATCTTATTCCCTTCTCCAATGATTTGTAATGAAGTTGAAAAGAAACCTAATATCCATCCGAAAGAGAACGGTTGACTTAAGATCCATCTATGTTTTAGAATGTTAGAAAGTGTGTAAAACTAAAATACAACAGATGTTTATGAGTTGCTGACGACTGGCAGGGGAATACGATGTTTTTAATTCACAAAAGTCACAATGTAAAAGCAAGTCTTGTCCCATTTATATAAAAGAAAAAATTTAAACACTTTTTATGTAACCTGCATAATCCTGGCTTTTTTTTTTTTTTTTTTTTTGAAAAGAGTCTTAGAATAGGGTCATGTCCTGTAACCAGGGAGAATCAAAAACAACACGCCCTCTAACTACACTTCACTGGAGCAAGGGAAAGGCATCCAACGCCTAAGGGCTCATCCTCTCCACTAAAGCTTTACTGCTCCTCCCTTATTCCCCAGCCTGGCCTCCCCACAAGCCAACAGGACAAAAAACTAGTCTTTCCTGCTTCTCTATCACATTCAAGTGTAAGTGTGTGTGTGTGTGTGTGTGTGTGTGTGTGTGTGTGTGTGTGTGTGCGTGTGTGTGTGTTGCTAGACACTGAACTCAAGCCTTGCACTTCATGCTAGGTAAGGACTCAATAACAGAGCCACACTCCAAGCCTTCTCTTTTTTGATGAGGTCTTGCTCTGTAGTTTAAGCTAGCCTTGAATTTGCTGTGTGTCCCAGACTTACTAGTTATTCATCTTCCTGCCTCAGGTACCCTGAGTGCTAAAATTACAGGTCCACACCTCAAGGTCAGCCTTAGCCTTCCTTAGAAGGTTAAATAAAGGTTCCTGTTTATTTCTACATAAAGTCCTTGCTTTCCTGACCTTGTCTCAACCCAGCATGCATTTTAAGGACTCGTGACTGTGAGACCATCTTCTTGGTGGTATGAAGAACACTACAAGACAAAGATGATATATGCTTGTTATAAGGCTAACTGAAAGAAACAAAATAAAGACATTACATAAATGAGTACAGTGTAGGAAAAGCAGGTAATCTATAACCTCTGGGAGAAGAAAAAGAAAATAGCAACCGGCAATCCACTTACAGAGTTAATGGAAGTCTGAATTGTTTTCTTTGGGTATCTCTACACCTTGTAGCTACTTTTCATCCACACTTCCCCAAACATTTATGAAAAGTGTTTATATAAAATAGAGAGAGTTAGGAAGTATGATGATTTTCTGGGTCCACTTGTCTGAAATAACAAGGACTCTTTATCAAGAAGACTGAAAGTGGGGAGTCCAGTTTCTGTTGGTATCCTTGCCTCACATAAACGGGCAACGAATCCAGTTATAACTGGTGTTATGTGCACGTTCACTTCCCACTGCATCGCTAAGTCCTGAACTGGACAGTGACACTTAGAGAAACCTGGAATAAAGTCATTACACTAAAACACTTGTTAGCCCTGGTGACAAAGGAATGAGTCCTTGAGACAGAGTCCCAAAGGATGAGAGATGCCTTGGTTTCCATACAGCCTACAGCTTCAGTTGAACGCTTTGAGAGTTCTAAAACTCAAAGGCTCCTTTGACTCTCTGCATATTGCAGAGTAACAGAGATGGAGCTGTGTGGAAAATATAACCAGCTTCATTCAATGGAAACTTGCACCATAGCTTATCTGGGAGACTATGTCTCAGCAGTAGACATCCATGAAAAAGTCTATTTCAATGAGAGAAGATTGTTGGATCCGGGATCACACAATGATGGGGGACAGATCGCCAAAGCTTATTAAGCCAGAAGCAAGCTTCATTCCAGAAAAATGAAAAAAAAATCACCATGGTTCACAAAAAGTTTATTAGCTATAGCTGTGACCACAGCAAGAGATGGGGCTTCTGTACCTGTAGCCATGGGAGCTGGTTTGGGGCCTCCTTTTATAGCAAAATCAAGCACCAGGTGTGGATTAAAGAGCTTTTACAACCTTGTGGTCAGGCTTAAAGTCTTATTACATTTTACGTTTTACAACTTTTGGCTATAGGACGTTAGAATGTTAACTTAGGATGTTTGCAAAAGCCTGTTAACTGACTCAGCCGCTTTTCAATGTCCCTGAAATAATGCAAGGCAGAGAGTAGAGTCTCATGGGGGACAGTTAAAAATTAAGGAAATAGAAGCAGAGAGTATCATAGAGGCAATAGTTAGAAGCTAACCTTTGTTTTCAGTACCTGCCCTGTTGGGAAGTTGGGAGGCAGGAGACAATTGTTAAAAGTTTACCTCTGTACACAGTGGCTGCCAGGATGTCTACTCTAAAGGCAGAAAGTGTTTGTTAAAGGTTAACAATGGATGCCAACTTTATTTTTTTCTCGCCAAATGTTTTGGGTTTACAACTTCATATTTCTATATTCCTGGACTGGACCCTTGATGTTTATATTCCATTTCTGGACTCTTCAAAGATGAAGTTTATTTAGGGCTATATTGTGAGTTGTGGAATGACTAGGTGTTCTTAGGGAATAGAGAATTCTGCCCTTGTCTCCTAGAAGACAGATGCAAATGCATGAAAAAAGAACTTTACGAGTGTAGATCACTTGGTACACGGGGAACTGTCTTGCTGGTTTCTGCAAGTTGCAAGTGAACAACTCAATGTCAGCTGAGCATGTGCATGGAAATGATCAAGCCAGGTCTTCTTCCTTTGCTAGAAAGCTCAAGCTTTTGACTATTACAGACATGTTAGTGGGGGAGAAAGGGAAATTAAAGTATCAGCACAGTCATATTGTTAAACTTTAATGATGTTTGTGTTAGGGGAATGGATATGGTAAGATATTACTATTAGATTGTAAAATATTGGGTTTTAATCCATATTTATACCCAAATTCTACAAAATAATGCCTCTGAAAAGACATTACTGAGACTGTTAACATACGGACAAATGACATTTTGTTTTAAATTGTGTGTGTGTGTGTGTGTGTGTGTGTGTGTGTGTGTGTGTGTGGTGTGTAGTCCAAGGAGTTGAGAAAAGGTGTCATATCCTCTGGAGTAATAGCTATAGGCATTTGTGAGCCCCCTGAATGTTGTACTAGGAACTGAACTTAGTACCAACCCCAGCAGATGACATTTTGAATTATATGGATAATCAATAATCATGTCTCTTGAATGGCAATGTTCATATTTTACAGTGGTATCATGCTAGTCAACTTACCATTACTATGACAAAATACCTAAGGAAATCAGCCTAACATGAGCAGAAAGATTTTGGCTCACAGCTTAGGGGTTGTAGGTTGTTACTTTGGTACTGTGTTAAGGTTCTGGTAAGGTTATGTGGCAGAGCAGGCTGCTCACTTCATGGCGCCCTGGAAGCAAAGAAAGAAAGCAAAGCAGGGACAAGAGACACTCTTTAAAAGAATGATCCTCTCCTGGTGACCTATTTTCTGCAGCTAGGTTCCACCGCCTGATGATTCATTTGAATATGAACTCATCAACAAAGTTCACTTCCTGTTGGTCCAATTACTTCTCAAAAGCCCCATGAGAGAGGAATCAAGTTCTCCAGGGACTGTGGGTTTAGGAGTTGCACAAGGTCTTCTGATTTTATAAAACAAAACCTAGCTCTTTGATGGGCAAAGTGTTTCCATGGGAGTAGTTTCCTTTTACATCATTAAATAACAAAGATTGTTCTTTCTAAATGTATTGTCTGTGCAACATCTTTAACACTTTGATTTTGAGCAATCTTGGCCGTGTAAAGTATGCTCATTAAATGCTGGGGTTTCCTTAGCCCTTTGAGCTGGTATAAGCATTTCACAACACCTAACTCTTTGGAAAACAGAATGTTCACCAAACCTAGGAATTGGCACACAACCAAAAAAGCCACTTTGTGTGTTGATGGTGAGTCACTCACAGACTGTAAGATCTATCAAAATAACTTTTTTTGAAATCCTAATTCTCCTAATCTTTATCCCTATGACTCAGAATTCAATACTTTCATGTTTAAATTCCTCTCAGTCTTGTTTCTTGTCTCATTAGTTCCAAAGATCTTTCACTGGTTCCAAAATCCGTATTTCTATATTCTGTCAGTTTTCATCTTGAAACATACAACCAGCAATATGCTCTGAATCATAAAATTCTGCATTAAATCCTAATACTTGGAAAATTTCTCAGTGCAGGTTTACCTGCGCTACTGTGCCTTTTTGTGTTTAATGAATTCACTGCCATTGAAAGTCATTAACACTTATGAAATTTCAACTTCATTGGAAAGTTAGGTAGAGTTTGGCAGCAAGAAATACAAAACCCAAGGCTGAATGATTTAACTGATAAGGACCATTGATGGCTCATGGTGAATGGGAAAATGTGTGCTGGTGGAAAGTTAGCTGTCTTTATAAGTTACGAATGACTTCAAGGACTTGGGTTCTTTCCTCCTGCTCTTCTGACATTCTTTTCTTTTAAATCGGTTTTATAATTCATCAATCTTAAGTGTACGATTAGGATTTTGGCAAGGTTGTAATTATGGAACCATGACTCAAAATATTTTCATGAGTCCAAAAAGTTCCTTTAGCTTGCTGCTTCTCTTCAATTCAAGTTCTGGCAACTTCAACTAAATGGAACATTGTGATATATTTCCACCCATGTGTTCTTCCTTTCATGGCAGGATACATGCTAGGGTCACCCAGGCTTATCCTTCTATCAATAACTTGCTCCCTCTTGTCGCCGGGTGACATTTCATCATATAAGATCGTTATTGCATGTAGTTTACTCATTCACTAATTAATGGGAAATTGGTTCCAGTTTGGGGCTTCCATGTATTCAGCTTCAAATCAACATGTGTATGCATGTCTTTGTGTTAATATAGGACTATATTTCTCTTTCTCAAAGGATGTATTTCATTTTCAATTATGTGTTTTTCAGTGTATATCTGTATGTGAAGATGTGAGTGCAGTGTGTTCATTGAGACCAACAGCAGGACTCCCGTTCCTTGAAGCTGGAGTTAACAGGGAACAGGTAGTTGTCAGCTGCCCAACATGGGTACTGGGAACTTGGGTCCTCTTCAAGAGCCATGTGTGCTCTTAACCACTGAACTACCTCTTCAGTACCTTTTCTCTTGAAATGTCTAAGACATGCATATGGGATCATATGCTGAGTACCATACTAGCAGCTTCTTTCACTTTATAAGTGTCAGTTACTTTCAATCAGCTGTGATCCTCTAATATGAAATTGCATAGTTGTATGATATAATCTTGTCCTGTTACACTTGGAGCTTCAATCATCCTTTTGTCTCATATACTCACTGTGTAGTATCAGTCATTTAGTAACTGTAAGGGTTTTCACATTGACTATTGAGGTATTACACTGTTCATTTTCAAAGGAGCCTTATAAAATAACCCAAATTCATATATAGCACCCACATTTCTCATCTCATTTTGTCTCATAACATAGACATTATGTTACCTTATATTATCATAAGAAGGGTAAATATGGTACAATGAGATATTTTAAGAGTGTGACTATGGTAGTGGTTTGAATAAGAAATGTCATTTGAACACTGGGTACCTGTGGCGGCTTGAAAGAAAATGGTCCCCCAAAGGGAATGGCTCTATTAGGAGGTGTGGCTTTGTTGGAGTGGGTATGGCCTTGTAGGAGGAAGTATGTCATTTTGGAAGTGGTCTCTGAGGTCTCCTTTCCTCAAGCTACCCTCAATGTGGCACACAGTTCACTTCCTGTTGCCTGGAGATAAAGACATAGAATTCTGAGCTCCTTCTCCAGGACGATGCCTGCCTGCATGCCACCATGATGATAATGGACCAAACATGTGAAACTGTAAGTCACCCCAAATAACCAATTTCCTTTGTAAGAGTTGCAGTGGTCATGGTGTCTTTTCACAGCAATAGACAGAGTTGGTATCATGGATTGTGCTTTTACTGTGATAAGCTTGACCATGTTTTTGTTTGGAGGAATTTGGACTTTGGTACTTTGGATTAGGAAAGCAGTGGAATGCTTTAAACACTGCTTAATGGGTCATACTAGTTGGAGCATGGAAAACATGGTATTGAGGGTAATTTTAACAGTGGTAGCCTGGCTCAAGAGGTTTCTGAGAAGAATTTTAGTATGTTGCCTAATGATTGTTCTTAAGATATTTTGGTGAAGAATGTGATTGCTTTTTGCCCTTGTCTGAAAAGTCTCCCTGAGGTTAAAGTGAAATGTTTTGGATTAATTTCTCTGGCAGAGGAAATCTCAAAACAGCCTACTATAGACTTTGTATGTGGTTACTAGTGTTAACTTTACTGAAGATCTATAATGAAAAGGAGAAAGCTAAGCAAGGGAAAATACAAAATGTACAATTTGAGGAGAAAAGGAGCATCAGGACGTGGAATGGAGCTAAGTCTTGTGTTCAAGTAAGCAAACAGATTAAGGGATGGAATAAAGGACATGGTAACCTCAGGGCAAGATCCTGCACAGCTAAGTTTCTAATTTGTGAAAAGGAATTAAAGACAAATTTAGAGCTGGCTATCATGGTGCACGTCTTTAATCCCAGCACTTTGGAGACAGAGGCAACTGGATCCCTAAGTGTGAGACCAGCCTGATCTACAGATTGGGCTCCAAGATAGCCAAAATTAGGCAGTGAAGGAAACCATGGAAACCAGAAAGCTGATAAAGATGTAATTGAGTGAGGAGGACCATGTTCCAGCCCAAGTAAGCAGCAGAACTTGGCAACTTCTGCCATGTGGCTCTTCCTTTAGAGTTCAGAATAGCAGAAAGGGGTTATGGAATCTTCCTCTGAGACTAAGGAATGCCACTGAGGGCAGGCACGAGTCAGGGGTATCCATGCATGGAGGCCCAGAGAGGTCATTGTGTGAAGCTGTGAAAGTAAAGCCTGGGTTGCTTTGGAGACCCCAAAATGTTGGAGATGCCAGAGCTAATAAGATACCTTCCGAGGAAAGCTACTAACAGAGTGGAACCAGCCCAAGAGAAAGAAGTATGTTGCAGTCAACGAAGCTGAAAGGAGTTGGAAATTTGAAGAATGTTTTGACATTAGACATGGAGATGCAGAGTTTAGAGTGTGCTTTGTGCTTGCGGTTCAAGATGTGAGCTTGTTGTTCCTGCTACCATAGCTGCTGGTCATTGCCATACCATTGTTCTACCATCATAGACTCCTATCCCTCTGGAACAATTAACCGAAAATAAACTTTCTCTTCCTTAAGTTGCCTTTGGTGGTGGTATTTTTATCACAGCAAGAGAAATGTTTATATAACTTTGTGATTTATATTTATAACTGTCTTATTATTAATTATGATTACCCTCTGTCTAATTTATAAATTCTTTTAAGAAAAATAAAAATTATCTTACCTGAAAAACAAAGCAATAATAGAATGTGTAAGATTTGGTTCTATCTACTGTTTTAGATAGCCCCTGGGAATCTTGGAATACATTACCTATGTACAAGATAGAGGTGCTAATTCAGAGCCTGACAAATTGTATTCCAAAGTGTCTGGATAAGCAGTACAAGAAAGCCCTATTTCCTCTATATCCTTCCCAACACTGCGAATCTTGCAAGTGGTGTGTGTCTATGTGTGTACTTGTTAGTGTGAGTGTGTACTTGTTAATGTGTGTGTATGTTCTATGTGTGTTAGTGTGGGTGTGTGTACATGTGTTGGCTGGTGTATGTGGAACCCTAAGGTTGCTCTCCAACTTTATTGTTTGAGACAGGGACTCTCACTGAGCCCAAAGTTCATCTCTGAGATAAGGCTGGTGGACCCCTGAACTTTAGTGACTTAGCTTCTGTTCCTAACAACCCCCTCTACCCACCTCCCCTGCCCCCCACCACATCCCATCCCATGGTGCTTGGGTTATAACAGCTCTCCCTCTCTGTCAAACTCCCTTCTCCCAGCTTTATACATGGGTTCTGGGGATTCAACAGGTCCTCACACTGTAAGTCTGCTAGATCTTTGTTAACTGAGCCATCTCCCTGGCCCTTAGCAGTGTTGTTCTTAGGATTTTGGAAGCGGAGGTTTGTTTGTTTATTTTTTTAAGACAGCTGTGTGTCCTGGAATTCACTTTGTTGACCAGGCTGGCCTTGAACTCAGAGATCCGCCTGCCTCTGTCTCCTGAGTGCTGCAATTAAAGGTAGCTGGAGTGCAAAGATTTTCTTCCTTTTGTTTTGTTTTACTTTGTTTTTGATGAAGGTAAGTTACCGACTTTCAATATCCAGCATTTAAAAATAATTTCTAAATACATGAACTCAAGTGGCACGGTGGTTTATGTTGGAAAAGTTTCATAGTTTTGTCTCCTATATTTAAACTAGTCTGTAACCAATTTCACATTCATCTTTAGGACGGCGTGAGTAAAGGACTGGGGCTTCACTTTCTGCTCTCCACGGTTTTAAAAAGTGTTTGTTTTTGTACAAGCCACTAAGCACGAACGTTAAGTGTCTTGCCATTTTTGTCATATGAGATTTATATTTGTCTTCCTTTCATGGTCACCGGGGTAGAACAATAGCTGGAAGACGCCATTTCTTTCTAGAACATTCAAGAAACATTTGTTCACTTCTTAGACCTAAACTGGACACATTCTACTTACCAACCAATCACTGAAATGGGAGTGAGACTGTCCCACTTGTTTGATTCATCCCCATACAGTGGTATGTTTATGGATACATTTGAAGGGCCCTGACTTAAAAAGGACACACATGCCACCTGCTCTGGTGGCTAATCTTGGTTGTCATTTCACTGCAGCTGGAACCACCTCAAACACAATCTGTGGGGCACTCAGGTGAGGAATTTTCTGGATAAGACTACTGGAAGCAAGGAGACCTGCCTGAGATGTGGGTTGGACCTTCTGGTGACAGCCTACACAGGACAGGAAGTGGGCAATTTTGCTTTTGGCTGCTTGCCCTCACTCTCCCTGGCAAGTTCATCTGTCTTGTTGCTGAAGCATTTCTTCACCAACACCAGTTTAGACTAAAGACTACCAGTTCTCCGAGAATCCTCCAGGCTTCGGCATCAGATTGGGACTGCTGAGACATCTAGCAGTAAACTGAAGAACTACTGAATTCTTGGCCTCTCCAGTGTGAGATAGTCATTGTGGGACTAACCAGAGAGCATCCTATAAGCCTGTCTAATACATCCCCTTTTAATATATAATATTCACTCCCTCCCTGCTCCCAGGAAGCATTTGATTTACAGATGAAGTCAGACAGTGATCAGCAAACAAATGGCATAATGTGCTGCTGTATACTAGTTTGTGCTTGGAAGCAAACAGGTAGGAAGCTGTCAAGTATGTGGGTGGCTTGGAGGTTGGTTGGAAAGGACTGAGATGATGTTGAAATCCAGATCCAAGGAAAGTGATTGGGTAGATGGTACAGATAACAGATTCAAGAGGCTTCAGAATTGCAAAGCTGCTAACAGTAAAAATAAAGAGGCCTTTGTAGTTGGGAAAGAAAAGGAACTGGGGAATGTGAACGCAGATGTGGGCAGGTAGATCATTTTAGGAAAGTTTCTCTCAACCAGGGGCAGTTTGGTAAAATTTGGTAATGTCTGTGGAAATTCTGGTTGTCCTAATCTGACTTTCCAGCCTGATCACCAATAGTGCTGAGAAGCATTGTTTTGGGTCAAAGCAAGGACCGGCTTATCAATGGAGTAAATTAGAACAACACAGGGGTGACTCAGCTTTAACTTAGATTTTTTTTTTCCATTCTTTTTTAAACTCAAGAAAACTTGGCTGCTTGTTGTAAGCGAAAGGAGCAGTAGGGCAGGAAATAAGCACACCTGAGTCCTCTGAGTACACCCCCCTCCCAGCACACATACACCTCACTCCTGTGTTTCATGCAGCCGGTACTACAGGCCTTTCCTATGCAGGGAGGATGACCTTAAACTTCAGGTCTTTCCTTGTGTTCCTACCTTCCAAGTGTTGGGATCTCAGGCCTGTGCCACTGAGCCATTTAATGTGCTGGGGATTGTGTTGAGGGCTTCCTACAGGCCAGACAAACACCCACGAAGCTATATCTCTTGTCTCCAAAATTCTTTTGAAAAAAAAATGCATTTATATTCACACCATCCAGTGCCATTTTCCATTTTGGGAGTTTGATAAAAGTGCCAATTCCTTACTTATCAAATTTAATTAAGAGATGTTAATAACACCTAACTACTATTACTGTATTTGAGTCAAATTTGAAACAGATTTTATTAAATAGTGGCCAGGAAAATGGACACTGGCTAGGTCCATACTTAAGATTCACGGAGTGTGGCCAAGAACTACCTTAAGCAAGGGCTTATAAAGGCAAACCCCACAAAGCTATATACTTCCTGCCTTAGTTCCTGACTTAGTTCCTGTCACCTACAGATGGTCAAACAAATCCTGTGCAGTTGGAGCAACCAAACTTGTTTACAGAAGTGAAAGCCTGTGGCTTGTTATATGAACAACAGCCCCTGTCATTCCAAGAAGTTCTCTCTCCTTGGGTAAGTGAGGCTTACAGGTTTATCTGTCCTTGGACAAGTGGGGTTTACAAGTTAGAGGCGTTTTTGTTTTATAAGTCTCTTAAGCATGGTAATTTAAACTTAAACATAACTTTAGCCCTTACAGGGAGAGCACCAGTTTTCCTCTCCGTATTTGCATTTTGGGTAATTATTGACTGTTTTTAGGTAATTATTTAAACGTAAGGACTGTTTAAATAATTGTTTTTGGGGGGATTTGTTTTGTTTACTCTAAAATAGAAACTTCCTGTGCGTCCTCAAAGGACTAGAAATAAACTAGGTGGTGGTGGTGCATGTACTTTAATCCCAGGCAGAGGCAGGCGGAGCTCTATGAATTCGAGGCCAGCCTGGTCTACAAGAGCTAGTTCCAGGACAGGATCCAAAGTTACAGAGAAACCCTGTCTTGGAAACAAACAAACAAAAAACACAACCAAACAAACTAAAAACCTAGAAATATACTTAACATATTTCTCTCAGTTGTCACAATAACCTTGAAACCCGATAACTAATCTTTTCCATATTGCAGACGGGGAGGTAGAAATGTACCAACTAAATTAAGTTTTAAACATAGCTAACTTGGCCGAATCACATTCTCCTGGCTGGGACTGTCACACTCAGGTACAGCCTCCCCCCCCCCCCCCAACCCCCAGCAGAGGCACACACTTTCAGTC
Organism: Ondatra zibethicus; assembly: GCA_004026605.1. Lineage (NCBI taxonomy): Eukaryota > Metazoa > Chordata > Mammalia > Rodentia > Cricetidae > Ondatra > Ondatra zibethicus. The sequence goes on from PVIU01000794.1 coordinate 167,845, forward strand.
CAGGTTCCTGAGGGCTGGGTGGGTGTGCCTGGCTGCTGGGTGGGTGTGTGCCTGGCTGCTGGGCGAGCTCTTGGTGAGGGCTGGGCTCATTTGAAAGCGGTTGGTACTCAGGACTGGTACAGGAAGTCTCGAGTTCTTCCCGTTCACAAGTGCCCGCCCTGGTTGCTCCACCCCACGCCGCTCTGGAGGCTCTTCAGACAGACCTGGGCGGGCTCAAGGACGGCCACCCCCTATCTAGTCTCACTCTGGCCTCGCCCTCGGGTCGGTCCCGGGCAGGCTTGGTAGCCTCGGGCGGCCGGGGCTGCGGGGAGGGCCCGGGAGCTCGCCCTGCCCCTGGGAGGCGCCTGGCGCGGCCCGCCCGCCTTCGAGGCCTCGGCTCCGCCTGGCTGCGGAGACCGGCGCGGCGGGGACCCGGGCGGCAGGTCAGTGTTCCCTCCGTACCTCCCTCCCTCGGTCGCCGAGGTCAGCTCGGGGGCTGCCACGCGGTCCGGACGGCTGCAGGCCCGGCCTCCGCTCGCCCTGGGTACCGACCTGTCCCGGAACCCGGTCGCTCGCTCTGCACACCCGGGACTGTCCGGGCGGGGACCCGGCCGTCGCTGCCCGCTGCGGGGGAGGGGTCTGCACGCGGCGAGCGGCTCACCCCGGTGCCTCCGAGTACCCCAAACTTTACGTATCTTTGTAGCCGCCCGCTCAGAAGTTGTTCTAGGAGACTTGAAAGTTTCAGCCAGCAACTTTGGCGTGGGTGTCACGATGTTCTGCCCGGTCAAGGGGATCCGGTGACACACATCCTACTTCAGCATCGTGCCCTAGGGGTTCACAGTTTAGGTTTCCCGCTCTGCTTGTGGTTGGGTTCAGTCCGAATAGTTCTGAGGGGCGGCCTCGGCGGCACTGGGTTCAGTAAGTGGAGGAAAAGTTCTTAAGCGAAGGATGGGACAAAGTTTGCACTGTGTGTGCTTATGAGTTATTTTCACGAAAGCATCTGCCCTGGGTAGGGTTTTTTTTTTTTTTTTTTTTTCTCGTTAACTTTGCACCACCCGGGGTCATCTGGGAAGAGGGAGCTTCAATGAGCAAATGCCTCCATTAGATTGGCCCACTGGCCCTCTGATGGAATGACTGTGAGCAGTGCCCCCTCTGGGCAGGTCCTGGTGTGTTTAAGAAAGCCTAGCTCTCCAAGCCAGTCAGGCGGGAAGGAGCCATTAGGCAGGGTTCTTCCCTCTTGGCTGCTCCTGTTCCTGCCTGGAGTTCCTGTTTTGAGCTCCTGTCCTGACACCTCTTCAGGTTTTAAACTATTGTATGAAATAAGCCCTTTTTGTCCCACGTTCCTTTTATCCATGGTGTTTATCACAGCAATAGAAACCAAACTAAAGCAGAACTCATCAGGTTTTTGTTTTTATCTAGAAATTCGAAGAGGTTCATGGTTACTTTCACGTTTAGTTTCGGTCATTTATTCTGATATTTACTAATATAATTTTATACCCCTTAGAAATGTTTTTGGCTAACCCCTCAAAGTTCCCATTAGTAATTTGCTAATCTGTATACAATGATAATTAATTAAGGTTGTATGGTTTTCTTGTGGACTATGGAATTCCTGTTATCTGTATATCCATAATCTCGAAAGCAAAGCTGTTTTCATATTTGATGGGAGTGGGTAAGAGGGCATGTCAGAAAAAGCAAAACTAGCCTGAACTAGCCAGTGGCCTGACCTGCCAGATTAGATAGCCAGGAAAACCTCTGCTCTTTGGTGATCATAGTGTCTGACCTTTGAATTTAAAGCCTCACACCTCTTCAGTCTATTGGCCTCATGTTAAGACAGCATTCTGAACAAATGAGTATTTACTTGTGTGTGAAATGATTTTCTTAAAGTGTATTCTGTAGTGTTGTTAAGTATTAATAAACCGGTAAGTAGAGTTTTGAAGAATTGATTTAAATGAAACACAGTAGATATTTTTAAAGATTTGTTTTTTATTTTTAACTAGGTACGTGTGTGTGTGTGTGTGTGTGTGTGTGGGTGTGGGTGTGTGTGTGTGCGCGCGCCTGTGAGTGCAGGTGCCAATGGGAACGGTCAGTGGCTTCAGTCTGCTGGAGCTGGAGTTACAGAGGGTTGCAAGCTGCCATGTGGGTGCTGGGAACTGAACCAGGTCATCTACATAAGCATTCTATGCTCTAAACCACCTGCCGTCTCTCCAGCTCCAATCAATATATATATATACATATATATGTATATATATTGCCAGTATCTTTTAGATTTCAAAGCATATGGATTTCTAACTTGAATATGGTGGATGGACTTCTCTAGATGGAACTGACTTCAGGATCCTAATCTTAATTCTGGGGAAACCATTGGAAGAAATGAGTTCCTAAGCTCGAGTATTGTTTCTAACTGTTTATCTCATCCCTCTGTCAACAGATGTGATGGCACCGAGAAGAAAAGAGAAATACAAACTTCCGATTCCACTCCCAGAAGGCAAAGTTCTGGATGACATGGACGGAAACCAGTGGGCACTGGGCAAGATGATCGGCTCTGGAGGGTTTGGACTGATATACTTAGGTAAAGTGTGACTAAATCGCCAAGTATAATTATAGCTGTAATCATTGTAACTATGGTTGCAATGGTATTTTAAGGGCTAATTGAAATAACAGAAGTCATAATTATTTAAAAGCCATTTGAAGATAGTTAATGTTCAGTACAGTAGCTGAGCATTAGGTTGAAGTCATAACTGCCATAACATGTTTCCTCTTGTCTTCTTTTCCTCAATAACTTTTAGAAGTCTTTTCAGAGCATAATTGCACAATCTGCCAGACAGAATATAAGTTTTCTTTTAGGGAACATGTTTTCGCTGATTTTTATAGCTCATAAACAACAACTATATAAATATAAATCTTAAAAATACTTATTATATTATGTGTATAATATGTTTTAAGACATGTCACAAGGCACTTGTGGAGGTCAGGGGACAACTTTGCTTCTCTCCTTCCACCTTTCTGTGGGTTTTGGGATTTAGCTCAGGTGGTTAGACACCTGATGAACTGTATTCTGGCCCCTACTGTATGACTCTTGCAATAGTAGGGCCTGACGATTTCATGACGATGTTCCACATAAAATTAAGCTTTAGCGACTGAAAGCATCTATTACATGGAATGAATAAACTTCTCTTGTGTGACTGGAGTTTAGTAGTTAGGAAAAACTGACAAAGTAGTTGCTCAAATTACCTCTGTGCCATATGATACAGGTAGGGAGCACTGCTTGGGTGTACTTCTACATTGGATTGAAACATTTAGAAATTCCATTGAAGAGACCACTTAGGACTGTCTTAATGCTGTGATGGGATGGGGAAGGTGTCCGTTTGTGATTGTGTTTGATGAATAAAATGCTGGTGATAAGAAAAGAATAATCTGGGTTTGGAGTGTAGCCCTTGAAAAGTCTTTGGCCCATTATTAAGCATATCCCACCTGAAACAGAAAACACAATGTAAGATTTATCTTACATATATTCATCCACCCTACAACTGTTTCTGTAATAGGCATTTTTGGGGCTTGTGCGTGGTGACTCATTCCTGTAATCTCAGCTTTTGAAAGGTAGAGACAAGGTCAGCTTGGTTTAAGTCAGAAGTTCAAGGCCAACCAGGTCTACACAGCAATATCATTATCTCAAGCAAACAAGCAAACAATCAACACAAGGGAACAAAACAAACAAGAAAAAAACAAAGAACAACCAAAGCACCCTCCCATCAACTACCAGACCAAAAATATCTTCAAAAATATCAAAACAAATAAACAAAAAAAGAACCTATTTGTGGGGAATTTTGGGTTCCTTGTCAAACAAATATGTTTCTGGATCATAAATGATTAAGATACTATTCTTTTTTGCTTTTTGTGTTTGTTTATTTTGAGACAGTCTCAAGCGGCTGAAGCTAGCCTTGAACTTCTAATCCTCTTATTCCTTCCTCTTTGGGCTGGAATTATATACTTGGCTGTAGTTTTCAATGAATGAAAGAAATTCAGTGAGTAAGCAATTGCCTATCTATTATCTGTTCCTAATATAATTGGATAAAGAAGATTAGGACAGAAAAATTATATGGGTTGAGTAAAGAGCAGTTTCTCAATTTAAAGAGTGTCACTGTGTGTGGTGGCTCATACCTGCAGCTTCTAGGCTCCAGGAGCTGCAGCCACCAATTCTGAGATGAATACTAGACAGGGCTACATTATTAGAGCCTGTTACAAAACAAACAAACAAAACGAAACAAAACATGATAATAGGCAGACAATGCTTTTCAATAGAAACATAATGGGAATCACTTATATAATTAAAAGATTTCAAAGAGCCACATTAAAAAGTATTAAGAGAATCAAGTGAAATTCATTTTACTAATATGCACTATTCAACTTAAAATATCCAAAATAATTCATTCTATTGTGTTCATATAAAAATAGTGAAATACTTTACATCTGAGTGGAAGTCCAAATCTAGAGAGCATTAAGTGTCACAGCCTAATGCCACGAGTGGCTCGTGAGAAATGTAGTCTAGTGAATTCTGGGTATGCAGAAATGTAGACGTGAGTCTAGTAAGGGCTGGGTGTGCAGAAATGTAGGCATGAGTCTAGTGAGCGCTGGGTGTGCAGCTATGTAGGCGTGACTCTAGTGAATGTTGGGTGTGCAGAAATGTAGGCATGAGTCTAGTGAGCACTGGATGTGCAGAAATGTAGGCATGAGTCTAGTGAGTGCTGGGTGTGCAGAAATGTATGCATGAGTCTAGTGAGTGCTGGGTATGCAGAAATGTAGGCATGAGTCTAGTGAGCGCTGGGTGTGCAGCTATGTAGGCGTGACTCTAGTAAATGTTGGGTGTGCAGAAATGTAGGCATGAGTCTAGTGAGCATGTGCAGAAATGTAGGTGTGAGTCTAGTGAGCACTGGGTGTGTGGAATGGTGGAATACCTGCCTAATAAGTGCTATTTGAAATGGGTTAGTGAACTCTTTCCTAAGGCAGTGAGTTAAGATCTCTAGTATATTGTCTTGACTGCAGGTCAAAGATAGAAGTGAATAAATTATTGCTAATGTGACTGTGACCTTGGATCTACAGCCTATCCCATGTTTACTTTTCTAACTTGAATTATTCAAATAATTTCAAAGAACTGGAGAAAAGCTTCAATTATAATGGTCTTATCTATTTTCACTTTTTAAAATGTAAATATTTGTGTTTATTTAAATTTAGATTTTTTTATTAGATTTTTTTAAAAAAATACTAATCCAAGTTCCTACTCCCTTCCCTCTTCCCATTCCCTCCACATACCCTCTCACCCCACCCACATCCAATCCTTAGAGAGGGCAAGGCACTTAGCCTTGTGGAAGGTCCAAGGCCCTCCCTACTATATCTAGGTTGAGCAAGGTATACATCCAAAGAGAATAGGATCCCACAAAGCCAGTACATGCAGTAGAGATAAATCCTGGTGCCACTGCCAGTGGCCCCTCAGTCTGCCCCAGCCATGCAACTATCAACCACATTAAGAGGAACTAGTTTGGTCCCATGCTTGTTCCTTCCCAGTTTGGCTGGAGTTGGTGAGCTCCCATTAGATCAGGAAAACTGTTTCAGTGGGTGAACCCATCATGGTGTTGACCTCATTGCTCATATTCTAATTCTTCCACTCTTCAGCTGGACCTTGGGAGCTCAGTCCAGTGGTCCGATGCTGGTCTCCGCCTCTGCCTCTATCAGTTAATGGATGAAGGTTCTATGGTGATATTTAAGATAATCATCAGTCTGACTATAGGGCAAATCAAGGTCGGGGGGCCCCCTCTCCTCTATTGCCCAGGGTCCTAGGTGGGGTTATCCTTTTGGATTCCTGGGAATTTCTCTAGAGCCAGGTTTCTGCTAACCACATAATGGCTCCCTCAATCAAGATATCTCTTTCCTTGCTCTCATCTCTATCCTTCCTCCATTTCGAACATCCCAGTCCCTCAAGTTCTCCTCTACCCTCTCCCCTCCCTTCCTCTTCTCCCCCTAACCTCCCTTCTTTCCCAACCCCCATGCTCCCAACCCTGCCAGTCAATCCTGTCCATTTCCAATTTTCAGGTGGGTCTATATATATTTTTCTTTGGGTTCACCTTATTACTTAGCTTCTCTAGGATCATGAACTATAGGCTCAATGTCCTTTGTTTATAGCTAGTATCCACTTATGAGTGAGTACATACCATATTTATCTTTTTGGGTCTAGGTTACCTCACTCAGGGTAGTGTTTTCTAATTCCATACATTTGCATGCAAAATTCAAGATGTCATTGTTTTTTTACCGCTCAGTAGTACTCTAATGTGTAAATGTGCCACATTTTCTTCATCCATTCTTCGGTTGAGAGGCATCTAGGTTGTTTCCAGGTTCCGGCTATTACAAATAATGCAGCTATAAACATAGTTGAACAAATGCTTTTGTAGTATGATTGAACATCTTTTGTGTATATGTCCAAGAGTGGTATTGCTGGTACCTGAGGGAGGTTGACTCCCAATTTTTCTGAGAAACCACCATACTGATTTCCTGGTTGTACAAGTTTGCATTCCCACCAACAATGTGGATGAGTGTTCCCCTTAGTCCACATCCTCTCCAGCATAAGCTATCATTAGTGTTTTTGATATTAGCCATTCTGACAGGTATCTCAGAGCTGTTTTGATTTGCATTTCTCTGATAGCTAAGTATGTTGAACATTTCCTTAAGTATCTTTCGGCCATTTGAGATTCTTCTGGTGAGAATTTTCTGTTTAGTTCAGCACCCCATTTTTTAATTGGGTTATTTAGAATTTTAATGTCTAATTTCTTGAGTTTTTTATATATTTTGAAGATCAGTCCTTTGCCTGATGTGGGGTTGGTGAAGATCTTTTCCCATTTAGTAGGCTGCCTTTTTGTCTTATTGTCCTTTGCTTTACAGAAGCTTCTCAGATTTAGTTCCACTTATTTATTGTTGCTCTCAGTGTCTGTGCTACTGGGGTTATATTTAGGAAGTGGTCTCCTGTGCCCATGCATTAAAGACTACTTCCCACTTTCTCTTCTGTCAGGTTCATTGTGGTCAGATTTATATTGAGGTCTTTAATCCATTTGGACTTGAGTTTGGTTTATGGCGATAGATATGGATCTATTTACATTCTTCTACAGGTTGACATCTAGTTATGCCAGCACCATTTGCTGAAGATACTTTCTTTTTTCCATTGTATAATTTTAACTTCTTCGTCAAATATTAGGTGTTCATAGGTGTGTGGATTAATATCCGGGTCTTCAATTCTATTCCATTGGTCAATGTCTCTGCTTTTATGCCAATACCAAACTGTTTTCATTACTGTAGCTCTGTAATAGAGCTTGATGTCAGGGATGTTGATGCCTCTGTAAGTTCCTTTATTGTACAGGACTGTTTTGGCTATCCTGGGTTTTTGTTTTTCCATATGAAGTTGATTATTGCTCTTTCAAGGTCTGTGAAGAATTTTACTGGGATTTTGATGGGAATTACATTGACTCTATAGATTGCTTTTGGTAGGATTGTCATTTTTACTATGTTGATCCTACGTATCCAAGAGCATGGGAGATATTTCCATTTTCTGGTATCTTCTTTAATTTCTTTCTTCAAAGACTTAAAGTTCTTGTCAAATAGGTCTTTCACTTGTTTGGTTAGTGTTACCCCAAGATATTTTATGTTATTTGTGGCTATCATGAAAGGTGATGTTTCTCTGGTTTCCCTCTCAGCTTCTTTATCCTTTGTGTATAGGAGGGCTACTGATTTTTTGAGTTGATCTTGTATCCTGCCACATCACTGAAGGTATTTATCAGCTGTAGGAGTTCTCTGGTAGAATTTTTGGGATCACTTATGTATACTATCATATTATCTGCAAATAATGAAAGTTTTTTCCTTTCCAATTTGAATCCCCTTGATCTCCTTTTGTTGTCTTATTGCTATTGCTAAAACTTCAAGAACTATGTTGAAGAGATATGGAGAGAGTGGACAGCCTTGTCTTGTTCCTGGTTTTAGTGGAATCACTTTGAGTTTCTCTCCATTTAATTTGATGTTGGCTGTTGGCTTGCTGTATATTGCTTTTATTATATTTAGATATGTTCCTTGTATCCCTGATCTCTTCAAGACCTTTGTCATGAAGGGGTGTTGAATTTTGTCAAATGCTTTTTTCAACATCTAATGAAATGATCATATTTTTTTTCTTTCAGTTTATTTATATGATAGATTACATTGATAGATTTCCGTATGTTGAACCAGCCCTGCATCTCTGGGATGAAGCCAACTTGATCATGGTGGATGATTTTTTTGATGTGTTCTTGGATTCGGGTTGCCAGTATTTTACTGAGTATTTTTTGCATCCATGTTCATGAGTGAGACTGGTCTGTAAGTCTCTTTCTTGGTTGAATCTTTGTGTGGTTTTGATATCAGGGTAGCTGTAGTCTCATAAGAAGTGTTTGGTAATGTCCCTTCTGTTTCTATTATGGGGAACCCTTTTAGGAGTATAGGTATTAGCTCTTCTTGGAAGTTCTGGTAAAATTCTGCTCTAAAACCATCCGCCCCTGGGCTTTTTTGGTTGGGAGGTTTTTGATGACAGCTTCTATGTCTTTGCCGTTTACAGGTCTATTTAAATTACTCTTCCGGTCTTGATTTAATTTTGGTATATGGTATTTATCTAAAAAAAATCCATTTCTTTTACATATTCCAATTTTGTGGAGTACAGGTTTTTGTATGACCTCATGATTCTCTGAATTTCCTCATTGTCTGTTTTTATGTCCCCGTTTTCATTCTGATTTTGTTAATTTGGATTTTCTCTCTCTGTCTTTTGATTAGTTTGGATATGGGTTTGTCTATCCCGTTGATTTTCTCAAAGAACCAGCTCTTTGTTTCATTGATTCTTTGTATTGTTTTCCTTGTTTCTATTTTGCTGATTTCAGCCCTCAATTTGATTATTTCCTGTCTTCTACTCCTCCTGGGTGAGTCTGCTTCTTTTTGCTCTAGAGCTTTCAGGTGTGCTGTTAAGTGGCTAGTGTGAGATTCCTCCACTTTCTCATTGTGGGCACTTAGTGTTGTGAACTCTCTCCTCTTAGCACGGCTTTCATGGTGTCCCATAGGTTTGGATATGTTGTGCCTTCATTTTCATTGAATTCAAGGAAGTCTTTAATTTCTTTCTTTATTTCTTCCTTGACCTAGGGGTGGTTCTGTAGTGGACTGTTCAGTCTCCATGAGTTTGCAGGCTTTCTGAGAGTAGTATTGTTGTTAAATTCTAACTTTAATTCCTGGTGATCTGATAAGACACAGGGGGTTACTCCAATTTTTTTTTGTATTTGTGGAGGTTTGCTTTGTTACCAAGTATGTGATCAATTTTATAGCAGGTTCCCTGAGATGCTGAGAAGGGGTATTCTTTTGTGTTTGGGTAGAATGTTCTATAGATGTCTGTTAAGTCCATTTGATTTATTACATCTGTTTGAATTCAGGGTTATATTGAAGATTAACTGTCATGTTTATACTCATGTTTTATGAATCTCTGTGTATTCATGCACACCATTTTTTTTTTTTTTTTGGCTCTGGTCGTTAAGGAGGACTCTCCGTGCTCTGGAATGATTGACATCTCTTTTCTTTCTTTCTTTTTTATTTTTTCGAGACAGGGTTTCTCTGTGTAGCAGTCCTGGCTGTCGTGGAACTAGCTCTTGTAGACCAGGCTGGCCTCTCGAACTCACAGAGATCCACCTTCCTCTGCCTCCCGAGTGCTGGGATTAAAGGCGTGAGCCACCATCGCCAGGTGGACATCCCTTTTCAAGTGCAGAAAGTTCTTTTAGTCTAAGTACAGGTCATGTGGCTTTTAATTACTTTGTTTGGTATGACCCAACTAACACTTGTTTTACAATGCATTTCAAGATCCAGCATGTTGGGTAGCATCTCCTCCCACCGTCTGAATTTTAGGAACTGTACCCTGGAAAGGCCTGTACTAGAATATACTCACCATCATTGGGCAGACTTTTAAGAAACAGTTATTCCTAGAGGGAGGGGAAGAGGGAAGGAGAGAGGGAGAGGTTGAGGGAGGTAGGGAGGGAGGGAGGGAGAGAGAGACAGAGAGACAGAGAGACAGAGAGAGGCAAACAGAGACAGTGAATGCTTCCTTCTTCAGAATTATATGACAAATACTTTATTGGCTTGCAGTGAATCACAGTCAGCTCAACTTTGCTAATGTGAGTTTTCACTGATTACTTCCAAAGCTACAAATATGGAAATCCTCCAGAAGCCGTGTGGTTGTGACAGTTTACCATGGCTTTCTTCATGTTGTGCATATGTATTGGGAAGCACTTAAATTCAAACATTTCTTAATAACCGTGTCCAGTGATTCCTTTCAGGTATGCTTCCCAGACACAGTGCTTTGGCAGCCCCTTTATCAGCGCTCGTGGCCTAAGGCTGAGAAGAAATAGCTGCTCTGCCTAGCTCATTGTGCATGTACAACTGTCCTCTAGCTCTGAGATCAATAGCACAGGCCTGCCGGTAATCAGCATCTTGGAGCCAAGGGGAAGGGGCAGAGAAGTTCTGTGTTTACTCTTGGAGAGATAATGTGCCTGTAGCATTCATGGCCATCGTCATAAGAGGGAAAAGAAGTCTGAATGCAAGAACAAAGTCTATGCTCTCTCTTTGTATATGAAAGGGGGTTGGAAGGAGGGACAGAAACTGGTTAGGGTACGGGAAAGTTGCAGTCATTTTAGTACCAAATGAGCAAAAAACTTTTCTGAAACTCCAGGGAAAAAAAAGAACTGAAGGTTTGAATTCCCTTTAATGCTGCATGCAACATGGAAGCCACTAACCCAAGGGAGACATGCATAATAAGAGCAGAAGTTTTGGTGCTGGGAAAATCTGAAACCTGACTCGCCCCACTAAGTCACTGACAGACCGAGTAATCCACCTCATTAATCCTCTGGAGTTTTTGTTTCTATTCTGTATAACTGTAGAAATAATTGCATGGATTTAATGAGATGTTTTAAAGCAGTTTGGAACCTAGTAAGCACTTAATAAGTAGAATCTACTTAGAATGTCCTATTCTAGATATCTGGTGCCATCGTACATTAGGAAGAGACCTTCATTGGAGGGATCTTCTCTTTGTTCTGCCTTGAATTGTGTGGTGGATTCACTACTAATGTAGAACTAAGAACACAGGGACTGTCTACAGGTGCTTTATGTTTTATTTACCACTACGTGTCTGTTCCTTTTCAAATTCACTGGGGTAGTGAACATTGCCACTTAGACTGTTACCTATTTGCTTCAGATATGAAAGGAATTGGATTCTAAAAATTAATGAAAGATTAGAAAAGAAGAACTCTAGGATGAATGTCTATTACCTTCCTTTAAAAGAGTTTATTGCTGAAGAGATTAGGACTGAGATTGTGGTACTCAGCCCACACAAGTGAATTCGCTTTCTTCTCTGCTGTAACTACAGATATCACCTGTAGCCCAGTCAGCAGGCATAGATGTGTTCTGTTAAACACAGAGACCAGCTCAAGGTAACTCTCATTGAATCCTCGAAAAGAGTGGCTATCAACCTTCCTAATACTGCAGTCCTTTAACATAGTTCCTCATGGTGTGGTGACCCCCAACCATAAAATTATTTTCATTGCTACTTCATAACTGTAAATACCCATTTTCTGATAGTTTTAGGCAAACCCTGTAAAAGGTTGTGACCCCAACCTACAGGTTGCAAAACCACTTTTCTAAAAGAATGCATATATGCTTTATTGATAGTAAATTGATGTTATTGTCTTTTATAAAGAGTAACACATTATAGCTAAAATGGACCATTTGGTGACTCAGTATTAATGATCATCACTTATGGATGAGTGGTTAAACTCTGTTAAGTAAATTTTGGAGATTTTTGTTACTGTTATTACATTAGCTTGATTGATCTTCAGAAACAGAAGGAATCTGTGTGTGTGAGGGGTGAGTTTTAGAAGTTATCAAATTTAACTTGTTTACTGATGAGGAAATGTTTCTACTTATAAAGGAGTAGAGGAATGTATTGTAGTATTGTTTTGTTTATTATTTAGCTGACTGAAGTGGATTGATTTTTAAGGTATGCAGAAAATATTGAGGAAAGTCAAATCATAACACTAGCAGCAATAGTAAATGTTATTTTGGCAATGTTTTGTAGAGAAGGCAGTCAGTCTTGTGAAAATGAAAAGGGGATAATGGAAAAGAAGGATTATTTGTTTTAGAAATTATAGTAGCTATATTATATATATATATATATATATATATATATATATATATATATATATATATATATATATAAACTAGTTCCTAGTGAAGGCATAGTTAAGAGATATAAACTCAAGTTTACCTGTCTTTTTAAAATTTACTTAGTGTGTTAGACCTATAGGTGAGTAAAAATATCTGGAAGATGAATTTGAATTTTATGTATGCTGTCAGCAGGCTGTTAATTTTGAGTTTATACGAGACAGTGCTTGCTGTTCCTTTCCCTCCCAGTCAAGAAATCCAAGTAATTAAGAAAGTTTGTTACTGGGCAGTGGTGGCGCACCAAATACTTAGGAGGCAGAGGCAGGTGGATCCCTGTGAGTTCGAGACCAGCCTGGTCTACAAAGTGAGTTTCGGGACAACTAGGGCTACACAGAGCAAATGTCTCAAAAAATTCTTTATGAAGAAGATTCGGGAGGGATTCTTCCAAGGCTTAGCCTTCATTTGAAGTTTTAACTTTTTTTTTTAAAAAGTGTCTGACTTTAAAAACCATCTTATCTTGTGCATCTTCATTTTCAACAGTTTAAACGTCAGCCTCTGGTCTCACGGGCAGTTCATCAGCTCCCTGCTTCTGCTTCACACTCAAGTGCTTCTCCCTTCCATTGGGCTGCAGCCATCCCTCTGCTCTTTGCGGTGGTCAAGGTTCCTTTTCTTTCTTTCTTTGTTTAAATTGGAAACTCACTGCTGTGGGGAAGTTTCTTCTTCATGAAATGAGCTCACCTCTGTTGCCACAATAAAAGAATTCTCTGAGTTCGAGAGCTTCTGGCTTCCTCATGAAATATGGATGGACTTCTGCTTCTGTAAGGGACGGGAGAAGAGGAATAAATAGTAAGAGGTATATTCCTCCGTTCAAGACCCAGGGGTATCCGTGTATATGAAACAAATTAGGAGGAAATCTAGGAAACTTCAAGACTCGGGGTGAGCCTTCACTAGACATGAACAGCACCCACATTTGATGGTACAAAGGTGTGTGTGTGGTTCAGCACGTCTTCCACGCTTGGTTTGTAATTACACTGCTTCCCATTGTTTGCCCCTTACATCTCATGTGCACTCTGTTTCTCCTGAACACTGTGTCAAAGACTGTTTAGGAGAAGAGATGGGAAAACTCAGCAACTGTTTCAAGACAGTTGTTAGAGACTTGTACTCTTTTTTTTCTAAACAACAGCCGGGCGGGCTGAGCTTGTCCTTAGCATCTCTGGTCCAGGGAAATGATTTTGAAGAAAGATATCCATGAAGGCCAGAAACATCTACAGATGCACTGTGATCCCAGGCAATGAAGCATGTGGACCTTCATTGGCATTAGACGATAACAGGAGGATCTCCTGGCAGAAGAGCTGACTTTTGCTGCGTTCTGCATGCTGCCCCTCCAAACCCATCTTTGATTGGCACCTATGCCCTATTGAAACTGGCATCACACCTTCTGAATGGGCACTGTGCCAGGCTAGCAGATGGGTATGGGCAAAGGCATGCCAGAAACCCAGTATGTGAATCAAGTTTAAGTATCAGGGGCCCAAACTCCCATCCAGGGATATAAAAACTGCAGTCTGTTGAGAGCTTTTTGTGCTTAAGGTTAAAGGACATGCCATTTCTACTCCAGCTTAGAGGTTGATTAATTTTGAAAGTCAAACAGGAACTCCTGTGGTGGTGTCAGGCAAAATTCTGTCTTTGGTGAATGAGAATTACTACTTCATGTAGGGAAGAGAAAGTATTGTAATGAAGTTTCCGAGGAGACTGACTCCCCTGCAAGTCCCTCCAGCACTTAAGCAGCGTGCGTTCAGTGAAGATGAATATTTCTATTCTCCAGCAGAGCCAGGTGCAATCAAAGCCAGATCTTCAGCCCGCTGCAGTAAAGAACCCTAAATTTAGAAAGGGCAGGCGAAGTTTAGAAGAACTCCGTGGTGGTGGCTCTTCTCACCACGAGCTGATGGAGCCTCACAGAAGTGTACAGAGGAGGAGATGAAGGGAAAACTCCAAATAGAAAAACCTTCAGAGGGTTCCAGCCTGAAACAGAAAGATCCTTAACAAACCAAAAGAAAAAGTTGAGTCCTTTTCCCTCAGTGCAGAAATCTTTCTGAATTTTTTTTTTTGTCAATAAAATCTTAGGTTACTGGGATGTTAAGACCAACTTAATACATAATAAACTTCCTATTCTTACTTTCATTTCTTTGCATGTCTATCATGTATATAAACTTTGCTTCTTGAATAATGGATTTTGCATAAAATTGAGTTCTAAACATCATATTCCTTATGATTGTCTCACACCCACCACAGAAATGCCCCACACCAGAAAGAGAGCACACCATCCGTGTGATCATTTTAATCATAGCTCCTAAATGCTCTTAAATTCATAGACATGCCTGTAAGACCAGCTGTGACCAAGAGCAGCTTCGCTAATAGCATTATAGCCCTTGCTTTTGCTTTTCCACTGTGTAAACTTTATCTATGGAACAGATTCCATGAGGCCGTTGTGAATACTTCAGCGTATTCAAAACATATAACTGCCACAAATTAAACTACTAAAACTAAAGCTGGTGCATTGTAACTGCCAAGTGAAACTGGCACGTCCCCTGTCAGACTGCAGGAGAGTGTGCCATACAGTCCTCGGAAAACACAATTCATCCAGAAGTACTCTTGTCACTTGCTCTGATATTAAACCAGAGAAAGTGACATTAATTAAAGAAATGACACGAGCCAACAAAGGCAATGAAATTCTACATTTTGGCTTTATGCAGACCTTCATCCAACCTGTTCTGCTTAGGTACCATGGCCGACTCTGAAGAGAGCGTGGGTTATGACTTTTTCTCCTTCCTCTCCCCATTCAGTTAACAGTCTGGGACAACTGCAACTTCCTGCCCAGCACTGGGCTGGTTTGTTAGTGTGGCCCAGTCATTGTTGCGCTGCTCGAACACTGATTTGGTGTCATGTGGTACACTGACTGCACTTGGGAACCTTGTTCAGTATAGAGGGAGAGAGATACGGGAGAGTTGGTCTCACAAGCAGCAGAGAACCTAGACCTGTTGGGTGGAGTCAAGGAGGCCTGTTGCTAGGACCAGTTGCCGGGGAACCCTATGCATGACGAGACAAGCAGGAGCGAACCAGGGCTTCCCCTTTGTTCCCGTGACATGTGTCCTCACAGTCATTATTGTACCGCTTATTCATATACCAACTTTCAAACCCTTCCTGCTGCACATGGCCGTGCTCACCTTGCACCAGGCTGTCCAGTCCTGACAGGCATGCCAGAGTTACTAAAAAATGATGTTTTCATAGGGAAAAAGCTATAGAAAAATTTTAGAAAGAGCACTAAATTTTGTGGGTTTTCTTTCTTTTAAAGTACAGTGTGTGGTCTCTGTGCAAGACATTTTAATTTCATATTTAGAGACAGTATTAGGTATATTTTAGGGAATTTGGGGTAAGAATATCATGTTTACTATTTCAAATGTCTTTAAAATATTAGATACTATGTACTTTATTCATATATTATAGGACTTAATGGGAAATGTTTGCTCTGCTAATACATAATATGGAGGAATTAAAAATGTATGGCCATTGTATTAAATCAGACCACTTCTGTGTTTAGAATAAAATAGTTTTACTGGGTAATATTTAATTGAAGTATATTTAATAACCAGTGCTAACTATTTTGGGGGCAAGTATGGTTTCCTGTGGGCTCTACTCTCTGCTAAGCATGGAATGTGTAAATCAACTTTACAAAAACTATAAGCACAAGTAACCTTAGCAGAAAATAAACTATTCCCCCCCCACCCTTTTGTGTGGTGCTGGGAATCGAACACAGGGCCTGGTGTGTGCTACACAGGCACTCTGTCACTGAGCTGCATCCCCTGCTTTGGAACTCTTTTAACCCAAGTCTGTGAACAGTTTGATGGAGGGATTTATGCACAGTCATAAGCTTTTGTCACGCACTCCAAGCATAGGTATTTTATATTTGAGATTCAGAGTTTCCTTACAGTATAATTAGTCACAAGGTTTAATGCAAGTTTTCTGTGTCAGGCCGCCAATGCCTTCAAAGAGACAGTGGTGCTTCAGGGGAGCAAGCAAAGGAGGCCAAAGTTGACACACACAGAGGCAAACAGTGGAAGAAAATCAACACGCCTTGCGAAGTCAGGCATTGGCAATATGTCAGTGTTCAGAGACTGTCTTTAATTTGCAATCCAAGTGAAATAGAGTATTTAAATATGAGAGGCAGTATTATTGAGCCCAGCATGCCTGCTACCACTTGTTTGACTAGCTCAGAATAGAACTCGGAGAGGCAAGGGCTCAAAGTTAAATGAACATTTATACATTTTAAAATCAAATGAAAGATTCAGAGTATATTCATGAATTAATTTTTTTCCGGAATCCTAAATTTAATCAGCTGGAATTACTTTTAAAGTGTCATTCTATTTAACTTTGGGGAATGATGAATTTGCCTTTTACTAGGAATGCTGTATTTTATCATGAAGATAAAACAAACTGTCTTTTGTTAATTACTCCCCAGAGACACTGACCATTTTTCTCCCGTATGCTTAGTGTGGAACAAGACCAGTAGGAAGCTTCACCGTGCGTGAGAAGCCTAGAAGAACGGAGCTCCCTTTCAGGCGCTCTGGATGCCCCCTAACGAGCAGCTGCAGAGGGAATGCCTTATGAGGGGACCCTGAACACAGAGCAGAAACATGGTAAAGAACGAAAGAGAGCTGTGTGTCTGTCCAGAGAGTCTCTTAACTCCCGAGATGAGCTCGTGCTGTCCTCCTTAGGAGGTCATCCGTGGCTGCTGAAATGTTTCCTAGAGTGCCTTAGTGCTGATGCAAACCGTTTCGTAGTCACTTCCTTTCTTGTTCCTTGATGACACTGAGGCCTGCCGGGGTAGTGAGATGCCTCCAGGCCACGCTTTCAAAGACTGTCTCTATCTACTTCGAGCACTGGTTTCTTTGCTCTATAGTTGATGTCCCTTGTGAACACTTTTAGTTTATAGCTAGCCAGAGAAAATATGGCAAGTGACATGCTTGTGACAAGCTCATTTCTAACACAGCAGCTAAATAAGCGATTGATGGTATTGGCAGCTAATTTGCGAAATCTGTTAGTGGTGATGCTTACGGTGGTGCCATTTTCATTGAGATTGACAACCAAGTCGCAGGCCCTGGTGGTAGGCATTTATTATTCAGATCACCAAATCTGCGAAGGAACATCTGATGTTTACAGTAAACCCAGTGCTGAGTACTGAAAAAGAAAATACGTTTAAAATGTGCTATAGCTTAGGTCATACAGTATTCTTAGGAAAAAAGAGTGAGACTCGTCAGCTAGTTGTGCTATTATCTGATGAGAAAGAGTTGATGAGTTTTCAGGCTATTCAAAACTGAATAAATTTATCTCATTTATAGGGATGTTTGTTTGTTTATTTAGATTTTTCAAGACAGGGTTTCTCTATATAGCCCTGGCTGTCCAAGAAGTCAATCTGTAGACCATGCTGGCCTCGAACTAATAGAGATCCACCTGCCTTTGCCTCCCAAGTGCTGGGTTTAAAGCGTGCACCTCCCCTGCCCAGCTATTTGTTTTAAGTCTAATAAGCAAGAACGAGGACAACAAAAGGAGCCCCTTTAGTTATGGAATATTATGATGTAAATGTAAGGACCCTGTGAGAGACGACTTTACAGACACTGAGTTATCCTTACCTGTCTTTCTCTCTTAGAGGATAATTTAAAGACACACAGTTAGAAAACTAGGTCTTTTCAAAGGCAAAGCACAAAAAATACTTGAGTAAATAGAATCTTGCTCATGAATTTGCTCCTTGCTAAAGAACTTGTTTCAGATAAAAATATTTTGCTTACACTAGCAGTCTGGACTTTGAAAGCCTTTCTTTCGTGCTACTCTTGTGGGAGAAATTAAGACTGTTAATGTGGAGATGAGTTTAGGTGCTTGATACAGGTACTTACTATGTTTTACATGAGAGCTTTTATACCTTTTTTTTTGACATGTATACATAACATGAAAAGCAATGAGCAAAATACAAGCTATTACATTAAATTAAAATATTTGTAGCAAGCCTGATGGCATACCCATGTGATCCCAGCACTTGGAAAGCTGAGACAGGAAGATCAGAGGTTCCAGGCCAGCCTCAGATACATAGTGAACTTAACTCTCTCTCTCTCAAGAAAAAGAAAAGAAAAAGGAAGCAAATTCAAATACGTTAAAAACAAAAACACTGTGATACAGGGTCATTCATTTTAGTTTCTGTAGAATGTGAAGGAAAACATTATAACAGATCTCCAGTGTGTAATTGAGAATGGTTATGAGTGGTGTAAATCTTCCCTCTTTACAAAATATTGAGAAGTGGATGGGGGGAAAAGCCCATATACAGTAAATTCTGAGAAGAAAACTAAACAAAGATCTACATAGCTAATGAAAGGATGTTACATGGTTGAGGAGGAGAAGATGTTATGAACTTCCATAATCAGAAGAAGTTCCTCTGCAGCAGGCAGCTTGGAACAGGTCTCAGTGTTCTAAGATTAATTACTTATTATAAATTGTATGTATCATGCAACCTCTCTAAACAAAGAGACTGTTACTGAGAACTTTTCTGTTCCTTCTACCACTGAAAGAGGATGATGTTAAAACCTGTAGGTGCATTAGAAAAGGAACAGATGTATTTTATTAATGTAAGTGGAACAAACCTAAGCCAAAGATGATATAAAAAATTATCAAGAATTAGTACTGAAAATATTAGCAGTATGTCTAATAGATTGTGTCAAAAGAAATCATAAAGAGCTGTAAAACCTAGACTTTCCCTTGTTTGAAGTCTGACTCCAGTGTGTTAGATAATGACTTAAACACGGCGGTGGGCCGATGATGACCAGAGATTCTTAACCTATCACACAGATTTTTACATAAGAAATCAAAAAACACTTACCCAGAAAATAGACAGACTTCATGATAGTTAAGAGAAATAGGACTGTACTTCCAGCGTGCTGTATGGCCAAAGTTTATGCTACCGAGGAGATAAAAATGAATAGTTGAGATTTCAGAGAACCTGACATCATTTTATAGCAGGTTGTCATTAAGATAAAGTAGACTTGAAGCACATGACTGAGACATCAAAAAAAAATGAATTAAAATATGTGAATCGAGTGTGGTGGCTCACACCTGTAATCACTCTGGAGGCTGAGTTGGGAGGAATATAATTAGCTTGAAGCTACCCTGGGTTTCAGAGTGAGACTTGTCTCAGAAGAATATATATATATATATATAATCTTACATGAATAGGATTGGATACAAACTGAGAAGGCTATATATATAAAATCATCAGTTACAGAAAAGGAGGCCATGAATTTGAGAGAGAACGGGTAAGGGGAGGGTACATGAGAATGACTGGAGGGAGGAAATGAAATAATTTTATTTTAGTTAAAAAATGAAATATTATATGAACTAGTTTAATAAAATTTAGGGTGCTAATTTTAAGAATAGCAATTTATAAATAAAATCTTAAATGTAATTCATACTTTAAAAAAGATCAGTGAGCTGTGGTAAATATGTGTTAACAAAAGCATCATATTTTTACCCTCCAAGTAAACTCCAAATATTCTTAATAATGGAGACAACTAAAGCAAAATCAGATATGTATCAGTGTCTAAGAATATTTAGGAACTAGATAAACAATAAGTGGACTAGAAGTATAAGTTTTACAGAATGGAATTATATATAGAATACACCATAGTTAGAAACTAGCTGGCAGAGTAATTCCAATAAAACTTACAGTACTGGATTATAATTCAGCTTCCAGTTAACAGTAGGTAAGAAGTTATAAGCTCTTTACTAAGGTGGATAATTTCAGCCTGGAGAGATGGCTCAGTAGGTAAAGCAACACACAGCTCTTCCAGAGGACCTGAGTGTGGTTCCCAGCAGCCATGTGAGAAGACTCACTACTGTCAGTGGCTTAGCAGAATAGAGCTAGATGGAGAAAACTAAACTGAATGCTGGGAGAAAGAAGGCAGAGTCAAGGAGAAGCCATGTAGCTGCAAGAGGGGAAAGATGTGAGCTGCCAGCTAGAACCTTGCTGGTAGGCCTCGTGGTAAAATATAAAATAATAGAAATCGGTTAATTCTAGATGTAAGAGCCAGATAGCAATATGCTTAAGCTATTGGCCAAACAGTATTGCAAATAAAATAGTTTCTATGTGATTATTTTGAGAGTCTGGGTGGCCAGGAAACAAATAAGCAACCTCTTACAACAAATTGGTGTGCCAATGTGGCCAACTAAATCTACTTAAAACCTGAGAGAGCTTGAAAAGGAATTCTAGACACAAAAGAACAGAGTTCAGCACACTTTCTTGGTAGCCACAATTTTTTTCTAGGCTCATGATGAGTGCTGCTGTGGCTACTTTAAGAGCAGTTCAGTAAAAACTGTGGGGCTTCTTTAAAAAAAAAGTGGCTGCTTCCTGGTTTGCCAGCACAAATGGCTGTAACTCTTTCTTGGGAGGTTCAGCTACAGAGCATTTAAATGGGGTCTGTGAGCAGAGTGCTACAACTTGCTTAATGGCAACATAGACCCACTGTGTGCCTAAAAATGGGGCAATGTGCATGACTCTTGGAGATGGCAAACATGTTTCAACCATGTTGGACTGGACAAAGCAAGCAGTCAGGACCGTATTAGCCCTCGTCACGCCTGCTTAGCATTGGTAAAAAAGGCCCTTCTGGTCAGAAAATAATTACAGATATACAAAAAGACAAATTCAGATAAAAAAAAAAAGACCTCTAAATGGGTCACAGTATTGAATAAATGTATGTAGGCTTGGGAGAGAGAAGAAAAAGAATGTAGACTGTTATAAAAGGAAGTAAATGGTTTAATAAAAAAGGTAAAGTCTTTAAAAAGTCATAGTAAAGACAGTCATAGGTTAAAAAGAGGAAAGAAAACTAAGCCACGTAAAGATGGAATATACACAGAGTCTGTATTATGTATATTATTGTGTTTTCTTTGAATTTTTTGACTGTGAAGGAGCTAAGTACAAAGAGACATTTCATTGTACATGATGTTAAGCTAAACCAACATATATGTCTTAAAGGTGTCTTGACTTCAAAATATGGGTCTAAGGATGGTGTGGGAGAATTGTCTGTATTCTGTCAATCATGATTTAAATAAACGCTGATTGGTCATTACAACCAGATAGGAAGTAGAGGTGGAGCAAGGAGAATAGGAGAATTCTAGGAAGCAGGAAGCTCTCTCAAGATTCCTGCCCAGACCACCCAAGAAGCAGGATGTGACTTGCCCTGCTGAAAAAGGTATTGAGCCATATGGCTAACATAGATAAGGTTAATGGGTTAATATATGCCACAAGAGCTAATAAGAAGCCTGAGCTAATGGGCCAATCAGTTTGTAACTTATGGAGACTGTCTGTGTGATTTTCTCTGGGACTAAATGGCTGGGGGGACCAGGCAGGACATAAACCCCAACAAGCAGGGCTTCATGCTACATAAGGATTTGTTGCTTTGGAAAAGAGGTTCTTCTTTTGTTTCCACAGAAGATCAGAACCTATGGATTCCTTCCAGACTAATGTGGTTTGATGGACCAATACCCACTAAAGTTTGCCAAACACCCCCCCCCCACACACACAAATTACTTTGCCCAACAAAAGCAGAAAGCAATTTGGAGAGAACTGTGCCCTGATTCCCTAAATGATGGTTGTAAATGTCTATTTACATTTAAAGTGGGATATGTTACAGAGATTTGCATTGGTATGGATCTTTGTTTATTGATACAAATTTTAGGTCAGTTTTGTTATATGTATATATCTGCTCTTGATTAAGATATTGTGTGCAAAATGTAATGTATAATTTAGAAATATAGGTTAGTAGATAGTCATCTATAATAGTCAAGCTTGTAGTCATGTTAGTTAGGTTCCCTAGATATATAGAGATATATTTCAGTTAGATAGTTATTATTCAAGTCTTTCAGAGACCTTCGGAATATGACATTTAACAACAACAACAAAAAAAACTAACAACAACAACAAAAAAACCCAAAAACATTGCTGGGTGGTGGTGGCACACGCCTTTAATCCCAGCACTCCGGAGGCAGAGGCAGGTGGATCTCTGTGAGTTTGAGGTCAACCTGGTCTACAAGAGCTAGTTCCAGGACAGCTAGGGCTGTTACACAAAGAAACCCTGTCTCAAAACACCAAAAAAAAAAAAAAAAGTCTTAAGATCTTAGGGCTTTTTATAACAATGAGACACATCTGCCCCTGGCAGCCCCAGTCTACTTCAAGAGGATGATGGGCACTGAAGAGGCTCCTTATCGTGTTGGTTAGCCATTTGGGCAAGAAACTGCTCTTGCCTGGATTGCTTGATGCTATACTGTGTGAACTGGACATGCAGGACCCACAGAGAAATGACTGCTGAACTTGCTTAAAGGTGAGATGATTCTTTAGGGTTCCTGCTTCATGAAACAGTCTGCTAGACATTCTGCAGGACACATAAAAAGTGACTGACAAACTGCCAATATAGGTGGAACTTTGAAATTCCTGTCTTTGAAATTTCCTGCTTCATGGAAAAGTCTGCTGGATACTATGGGCCTGTTGGCTGAAGATGGATGCTCCAATGATAGAGAAGAAATTTTGGTGACTGTCCAGACGATGAAATGTCTCTGTCAATTCTAGAGTTTTGGAAGTTGCTTTCAATGCACTTCCTGTTTACTTTGGTAATAGTATATCCTTCTGGAGTCTTTGATGAGAAAGAAGGCGGAGCCAAAGAGATGCCATGTAGCCACCACTGGAAACAGACTAGCTGGAACTTTGCTGGTAAGCCACAGCAATGTGGCGATACACAGATTAATAGAAATGGGTTAAATTAAGATATAAGAGTTAGTCAATATGAAGGTAGAGCTAATGGGCCGAGCAGTGATTTAATTAATACAGTTTCTGTGTGGTTATTTCGGGGCTGAGCAGCTGGTAACAAACAAGCAGCCTCCTACTACATCTATCTGCCATGGAAAGTTAAAGAATCCAGTAGCTGTTCGGTCTATAAGGTTGGATACCTCAACTGGTCTTTTGTAGATGCTGGAATCCAAAGAAGTAGGCTCTAATGCCTGTGAAGAAATGAACTTGCCAGTGAGACTGGGGGCAAGCAGGCAAAGAACAAAAGCTTACTTTTTCTATGTCCTTTATATAGGCTGCCACTAGAAGGTATGGCCCAGATTTAAGGTGGATCTTCCCACTTCAAATAGTTTAATTAAGAAAAGTCCCTCACAGGTATGCCTAGCTGCTTGGGTTTTAATTAATTCCATATGTAGTTAATGAAGAATAGCCATCACAATGCAGCTACTAAATACACTGGAGAAGCTTAATGGAGCAAACAAAATGTAGCTGATTCAACAGGAAACTGTAAATAGCCAAATAAATATTATAAATAAACTGACAAAATGTCTTCATATTGGTCACAAAATGTCTTCACTGTTGACCCCAGTGCTTCTCCCCCATTCAGCAGCTAACCATTCCTACTTCATTCGTTCTGTGTATCAGTCTTCCAAGAGGAATTTTATCACGAACAGACTTTGAATTAAATAGTATAAAAAATTATGCTGAAAATATTTTTAAGCTATGCAACTTAATATGTACTATTTAAGGAAAGCTTTAATTTGGAGACCTTACTGGTATTATAAAGAATAGACTTTTGTCTGTATGTAGATTCATTTAAAGACTTAATGTGTAGTTATCTAACACAGAAATGCGGGGTCTTATATGTCATTCCCGGAATCTATTGCTGGAAATAAGTTCCGTGATCATCTGCTTGTTCTGGTACGCATGCTTACTCCTCTATTTCCTCCCATGCAGATGGTTCCTGTCTGAAGTCCACATTCAATTCAAAGTCTATTGTTTTCATTATACATTTTTTAAAACCAGGCTGTACATTATATATTTTTTTCTATAGAATTTAGGTCTCTGCTTTTTTCTAATTTGTATGCACTTGTATCCTTCTTTATTTTAAAATTATTATAGTAGAAAATTGGCCTTGTGTTTGTGTATTTCTTCAGATTTTAACATATCACAAACATGTTAGGACACAGAACGTGCCACCCTTCTAAGTTTGTCTTGCTACCTAAGCTCATCATGGTACTCTCCCATTTTATCTTTGAGTTAGGTGAATGGAATCATGCAGGACATTTGTGACTGCGACACTGAGAGATATCTGCTTAGCGTGATTCCTTCACTTTTGTTCCTCAAAACTGTCAACTTTATGCATTTCATTTGTAGTATTGACTTGTTACCCTATTTTCCGTTCTGATGGTTGAACTCAGAACCTCATGCATGCCTGGCAAGTGCTATATCCTCCAGTTGTACCTCAGTACCTGAGTTATATCTTTAATGTGTGAGCGCTGCACAAATTTGATATACTGTAGTTATTTTATATATTCTATTTATATTCATTGAAAGTCTTGTTAGTACATGTTATAAATTTTGCTTCAACTAAATATATTTTTAAGGAACGAGAAAAGAGATGTGTAATCCATTACCCTCTCTAACTATGTAACTGTATTTTTTCTTTGTTCCTGATAGTCCACATTTCCGTGTATAATCTTTTTCTTTCACAGTGTCTTCTTTATCATCAAGCCTTCCTTTCTAAAGGGTGTTATTGATAAGTATTAAGTTGAAAATTCTTTTTTTCACCAACACCTTCTTCCTGGTGAGAAAACTGGCCATTCAGAGAATGTATTGTTTGATCCTAGATCCCTTTGAAAGTTTCCTTATTCATAGCGCCTGCAGCATGACCATAATCCGTGGGCTTTAATGTCTTCACACTTTTTCCATGGGGGAGTCCCTAAACTTTGTGAGTTCTCTGTGTACTTGGGATCCCTTTCCATTTGCCCCCCTCCCCAGTAATGTTTACTTCTTTAGTTCAGTGATCCCTCATAGTCTACTTTTCCCACTGCCCTCAGATTCCTGAAGCTCTGTTCTCCTAATTGAAGACTATCTATTGATTTGTTATCAAGTTACTGTTACCCAGGTACTGTGTCTATAGCTGTATCAAGGCCACTTGATAATTGTCTTTTAGTTAAATATTCTCAGTGTCAGAAGTATCTATTCATCCTTCTTAGTAGTTTTTATATCTTTCCTCACTCATTCTAGCTTTCTATTTCATTCCAATGCATTTGCTTTTTCTTGCTGGTACACCAGAGAACAGTTACTTTTCACATCTGTTAGATTGCTTGAATGTCTCTGTCATTTTAGATTGCTGTCTGCTATTGCCTTTTTGTATGTGAAAGTGTTTTGTTTTGTTTCATTTTTGTTTTTGTTGGATTTGTTCTTTCTATACTTGGTGCTTTTAGATTGCAATATAGCTTTCTTGAGTATGT
Source organism: Ondatra zibethicus (assembly GCA_004026605.1). NCBI lineage: Eukaryota > Metazoa > Chordata > Mammalia > Rodentia > Cricetidae > Ondatra > Ondatra zibethicus. Next base: position 193,420 of record PVIU01000794.1, read on the forward strand.
TTGCATATTATTAATTTATTTCAAACAGAGAATTTGAATAGTTAGTGATATGAATATCAAGAAACTTGTCCTGGTTATATTCAAACCTCAAGTTCTGACAGGTGCATTCTAGTTTTTTGTGTGCTGTTAGTTCATTTTCAGCAGAGCTGAAAATGTTAGTCAGATCTGCCCCATGATATTCCACCCAAGACTTAGCACTTTGCCCTGTACTTCACTTTTTCCAGCGTGGATGCTGCTTAGTGTTAGCTAATCAAGTGAGAAGTTTGAGGAGATTGGAGTTCATAAAGAGCTTTCTGGTTGGCTTTCTCAAACCCTATTCCCAATGATCTTGAGGCACTGATTCTCTAGGTCCTTCTTTTTGGATTATCTGACTAGGAAGCTCAGCCCTTTCCTTCCTTGTTACAATGCTGTGTATCCATGTCTGGGAAAGGTGTTCAGAAAGTGTAAATAGGTCACTTTACTTTAAAGGATGGCAGTTCATCTGGTTAGAACAGGAGCTTTTCCTTCAGTTCACAGTCTATGTGCCTTTGGCTTTTTTTCCGAGTCTCCTGAGAATCCCTTGGTTGCTTGGCTGGGAGTGAACTAAGGACAAGTGAGTTTTTCAGAGTCGATGTTAGGATACTCATTTCTGTGGCTTCCCTATTCATCCAGCTTTAATCAAAGGGCTTTTTCTGAAGATTTTGCTGTCTGTACTGATACCAACTTCAAGATTTAGTACAGTTTTGAGTTCAGATAATGGATGCTAGAAGTACGCTCTCCATTTACTTTCTCTAATATTCTGTAGTACGAAGAACGGCTAGCGTATACCCGAAATAACCACACAGGAATTCTATTAATTAAATTACTGCCTGGCCCATTAGTTCTAACCTCTTATTGGCTAACTCTTACATATTCGTTTAGCCCATCTCCATTAATATGTATCGCCACTTGACTGTGGCTTACCGACATGAGTCTAACCAGTGTCCATCTCAGGCAGGAGAAACATGGCGTCTGCCACACTTTCCTTCTTTCCAGCATTCTGTTCTGTCTACTACGCGCACCTAAGGGCTGCCCTATCAAAAGGCCAAGGCAGTCTCTTTATTAACCAATGAAAGCAACCCAAATACAGAAGGACCTCCCACACCAATATTCATAGAGAGAGAAACAGAATATATGCCTGTTGTATTGTTAGTTACACTGGTCTAGAATAAGCCCACTACCACAGTTTAAGGTCAAATTTGAAGCAAGCTTTAATTAAATACTGGTCAGGTAGATGTGCTCTGGCAAAGTCCATACCGGTGTTCCCAGGAAATGGCCCTGAGTTGCAGTTTGCAGGGGCTTAAAGTAATTTTCTGTCAGGTCCAGTCGGGGGCAAGTATACATCATGACAGACTTCTTTCCTGTGAATCTCTTGCCTACCTGCAATCAAGGACATCTGGTGTAGTTGCATCAAACAAACTTGTTTAGGGAAATGAAAGCATGTGGTTTATTATCTTACACAGACAATAGACTCCAGCATTTTAGGAACTATCTGGGCTTGGGCAAGGCTCTTGCAGATCAGAAGCACTTTTGTTTCATGAATCTCTTAGGCACAGTAATTAAAACTTAAAATATAATTTTGGCTCTCACATTCCTCCCTTGTGTTATATTCTGAGTCAAATCCTTTACTCTCTGATGGGACCTGTTTATACTGGGATCTAGTAACCATTAGCTTAATGGTACTCAGATAGGAATTATCATTTTTCACAATCAGAAGGGACAAAGACCCTGTGATGGCTGACATCAGAGTTGCTCTGTAGAAGAAAGCTGGAAATGTGAATGGGGACTGATTATTTACTTCTTCTCAGGTTCCCCTTTTTGCAATGATTTTTTTTTAAATACCACTAGATTATTTGTAATGATTCCTGAGTGGTTTATATAGAAACAATAATTTCTCTTAAAACTATACAATAACCTCTCTGTTTTATATAGAACAGTTGAGTGCCTTATCATGTTGTAGAACTATTTCAGCTAATGAACTATTCAGCTAATGAATCTACTTATTGGTAGATCTGAGTCTATTTGTTGTTAACGTTTGTCTATCTTTGCTGGTATCCCAATAGGCATTATGTTAGCCATTTTGTCCCCAATGCCAGGGAGTTTCCTTTTGATCTAAGATTCCAGCCTGTTGGTGGGCAAGGATGACATACTCTTTTATAATTACTTCCTGCAGAGACTAGGATGCTGTTGTCAGGGTCCAGGAGGGCTGGGATGCTAGTTGAAGGCAAGAAGGGGATTCAGACAATGGGGCATTCATCAGAAGCATGTGGTTTGCTCACCCAGCTGAAGTGACAGGGACTGGACATTGACTGGACTGGTCCACATCGGCTTTCAGCAAGTCCAGGTCTTGCAGCTATTTTGTATGTTTTGTAGTCATTAGTTGATGCTTGAATGATATTTGTCAGCCGAGTGGAAATCTTCTGAGATACATATAGAATAGGACAGAAGTTAAAATTTAGGAACTTAAAGGAAAAATCTTACATTTGGAACTTTTAGACCCATAGTCCCAATAGCTGGGGGAGGTAAGGAGTCCCAAGACCAAGGGAGAGAGAAAGATTCCATCCCCAGGAATAGACAGACAGCTGTACTTATCTGGGGTCCTTTTGTGAGAGGTGCATCCAAGATTTTTTTTTAAAGTTTTAGATATATTTGCATCAACACTCTGTATTGAAATCTACATTGTAGAAAAAGCAGGTAACAGGTGTAATGGAAAAATTAAAAAATGCTGCAGGATCCCCAGTGGTGGCAGGCAGCAGAAACACTGCAGGTCTGTAAGCGGTGGTAGCAGGCCATGTGGTGGCAGGCAGTGGGCAATGGGTCCCGAGAGCAGCCAGTCCCAGGCAGGGACTGTGCACCAGAGCATGTGGCAGGTCTTCGAAGGTGGCTGGTTCCTGGCGGCAAGCCATGTGGCAGTGGGTGGGCGAGAGACAGATGGATAGGTTATGCAGAGTGAGGTTAGATATTTATTTAGTGGTTATGGAAGGGAAGGAAAAAGGGGAGAAGAAGCAGAAGCAGCAGCAGCAGCAGAAGAAGAAGAAGAAGAAGAAGAAGAAGAAGAAGAAGAAGAAGAAGAAGAAGAAGAAGAAGAAGAAGAAGAAGAAGAAGAAGAAGAAGAAGCGATAGAGAGAGAGACAGAGAGAGAGAGAGGGAGAGGAGAGAGAAGGGAGAGACCAAGGCTGCCTCCCTGAGAGGAAGATGGAAAAGGAAGAGAGAGAACTCAGGCAGTAAGCTGAAGATCAGCTTGCCTCAGCGGATGGGGGAGGGAGTGGGCATGGCTTGTCTCTTAAAGAGGCAGATCATTACAACAGGTGTCTGTAAAACAGCTGGAGTAGATTAACACCTTTGATTCCTAGTAAAAGTTATAGACTTGGGTTAAAAAGCATGAACATTTTTTTTTCTCTGTCCTGAGGGTTGGCTTTAGATTGGACAGAGATGTCTTTGGCCTGATGAGAAATACCTTTAATTCTATACTTAGGACAAACAAAGGAAATTTAAAATCTTGGACTTGTGACTAAACACTGGGTAGTTACTGCTCTATGAGCTTAACAACTCCATTAATCAATGTTAAATCTCTAAACCTTTGAAATCTCAGTGTAACAATAGCATAGAATGGGAAAGAAATCCAAAAGATGTCCCATTTGTCACATACATTAAATCATTTTCTTACACCTTAACAGCTTGAGTTTATACATCTTATATTATTTTCCTAGGCCATCAGAACTTATTTAAGCTTTCACATCCTCAGATCTTTACATATCTTAGAACACTTAGATCCTCAGAACTTATGCAGACTCACATATCCTTAGACTCCCTATATACCTTAGAATATTTTCTTTGACCCTCAAAACTTACATAGATTTAACCTTTTTTTCTATCTAGTCATTTACTAGAGATACAGATAGTCATTATTGAGAACAGTCATTGCAAACCATGTTCCTCTAGTGGAAAGTTACATCTGAAATCTGTTTATCTTTTAATATGAAGCCTGTTATCAAGGCAAACCTGTCTGCCTTTTATCTACAGGAGACCTTGTAGCTCTACCAAAAGCTAGACTTGATTTTTACATATGAAATGAATTAACAAGCTGTCTGCAGCCTTGGGGAAGAAACTGGTTGTCTGCTGCCAAGCTGATAAATCTATAGTTAGCTTTGCGATCAATACCATCAGAGATCTGAGAAGGATAAATTATATCAGAAAGTATAATTGAAATGATCTGTTTATTAATTAAAATGGCAAAAGCTAGTTCACTGACTAGACGGTAGTCCCAGGCTCCTGTGGTTTCCATGGCATTGGGGGTAGAGGTGTCAAGACAGCATCAGGCCTCAGCTGCCAGGCCCAGAGGGTGGAAGCTTTCCTTGTGGGAATGGGAGGGACTGGCCTAACTTTGCCTAGGCAAATGGGGAATTAGCTCTCTAGTATCCTGCATATCCACAGTTTGGGTTGGCTCTTGGCAGAAGGTGCAGCATTGGGGCAGTTTTGCCCAGTGGTTTGTGTGGACATAAATCAGGTGGAGTCATTGTGGTGCCCTGTCATCTTCTTTGGAGACCTTGGGGTCACTGGTAGGAGCTGAGATCTCTGTCATAGTAAGTTTTTTTCTATCAAACTTTTTAAATGTCATACTCATCTGATCTCTGCCAAGTTTGAGGACCATTTTCTATTTAAGTATATCTGAACTAAACAAAAATAGATTTAACCTTGAAAACATATACAACAATAAATAATTTTCCTCTAATTAATTACATTAGTGCTTAGCATGACTACAAGTATACTTCTGAGCATATTAAAGAATTCAAACATTATGAGTTGACTACTAAATTGGATGTCTTAACCATTTTTAGCAGTTTACAATTATAAGATTATGCTTTATAACTCTATATAGTTAAGTCTGAGCCATAAAAAGTAACAGTTTCTGAATTAAAGCTCCTTTTAGCATCAAATAAAACTTTAAATTTATAAACTCAGTCCACAGAGAGACAGGGCAATTTCCTGATCCCTTTTTTAGTACATCATTATAGAATATAACAGTTTCTTTAGACAGAAGTTTCTGTCACGCTGGATCCCACAGCTATTCAGTTCCAAATAAACACAGAGAGGTTTATATTAATTATAAACTGTCTGGCCCATTGCTCAGGCTTATTACTAACTAGCTCTGATAAAGAGCGAATCAATCCCATACCAGTTTGGAATTATTATTAAAAGGGTTATTTATTTGAGGGGAAAAAACTTACAGAACACCGTCCTAGACAACAGCCCTCTACCAGGAAAGAGTTCAAAGCAAGAGAGAGCAAGAGAAGGGCTGCCGTTGCTTTTTAAAGAGAAAGAGACCATACCCCAGTGGGCTGGTATCTGAAAGGCTATTGGTTGAAGAAGCAGAAGGAGCTCCCACAGCACTCTTACAACTTAAATTAACCCATTATTCTTATCTATGTTTAGCTGTTCCTTTACCAATAAGGCATTTTTATCTTGCTTGCTCTGCATCTGGATGGCAACTCTGTCTCTGTCTATCCTCTTTCCAGAATTTTTCTAGTCTGTTCACCCCACCTATACTTCACGTCTGGCTACTGGCCAGTCCGCATTTTATTAAACTAACGTAAGTCACAAATCTTTACAGTGTACAAAAACATTATCCCACAGCATTTTTCCTTTTTCTTTTCAAAACAAGAACCTTGAATCTAATATCCTTTGTTTACCTTTTTCCCTAACCCTTATCCATAACAACTTGTATCCAGTCCTCTATACAAACATCTATAATCCATGTTTTGGGAATGTGGGCATAGATTTCTAGGCTACTTACTGCTAATTGGATTTGCTGGTAATCTTTGGGGGACCCTGAGTAAATTTAGGATTGAAGTATTCTATGAGGCTGGATCACTTCAGCCAGTCACTTTGAAGCTGTTCTGTATGTTGAACTCAGAGGAAACTGCAACAAATGCTCTCTTAGACATTGGATCATCTGGGTCATCCACTCCTACTAGAGATTTTTCAGGGGGTCTTTCTCTATGAAACCTGATTTTTCTTAACCCAGAATGAATCTACTGCCTCTCATTTCCAGTGGAAATAAAAACAGAACCTCTTTTCCAAAATTTTTGACTTGAATTTGAAGTCAAGATATTTTGAAAATATATAGGTTGTTTTAATCCTACAACATTTATAATTAGATATCTTTTAGTAGCTACTGTTCCTTCCTCAGTAGTCAAAAATTTCAAAGACAACACAATAACATACAGTATTCAATTTATCTGTGCATTTTCCATCTTTACATGGCTTCTTTATTACTCTATTTCCTTTTTAAGGACTTTCTCTATCCTCCTTTTTTCTTCCAAGTCTGTGAATATTTTTAAACACACTGAATTGTTTAGAGTTTTTTTTTTAATCTGAATTTGTCTTTATTGTGTATCTCTATTTTTTTTTCTGATCAAATGAGTCCTTAATCTGCTAGGCAGAATGGCCAACATTAAATCTGCTAAGCGGCATGTTTAGGATTAGAACAGCAGCTTTGGTGTCTGGCCACACTCCATTCCTTGACTTCCTGAGAGTCTAGCTTCATAGCAGAGGTACTGCCAGGAGCCATGTTTATTGCCACAATTCTTCAGAGTTTCTAGGTCCATGTCATCACCAAGAAGCATGCTGCTGGATGCTTAGAACCACCATCTGAGTGTTTGGTAGCAGGGCCTCTTAAAAGAGTAACATGGTTATTGCCACTAATGCTGAGTCAGGAAGCCTCTCTTAAAGGAACCACACCTCTGCTTGCCTCTAGCAAACAGTACATCTGAGAAAATGCTGTTACCAAGAAGTCATGTATGACTCTGTTCTTTTGTGTCTAGAATCCCTTTCCAAGGTCTCTCAGATTTTATGTGGATGTAGTTGCTGAATGTTGGGTGCCATTTTGTAGATGGAGACTGGATTAGTTAGATTTGATTAGATTAGATTCAGGGTTCTTGCTTTGAAAAGAAAAAAAACAGGATACAGATATGAGAGTATATAAGGGAAGATTATTGAATCTACTCTGAAAAGAAAAAGGGGGATATAGAAAAAAGGTAGATTATTGAATCTACTTGTAAACCAAAGAAACAACTACTAGTTTTAAATATTTTACATTGATATGGTTTTTTTGTATATTGATATAATTTTAAGATTATTTTGTTAGAGCATACTATACATATCTTTTGAATCTTGTTTAAGGTATTATACCTATGTAACTTATTTAACAATGTAATTCACATTTTTAGCCCTTGAATGTTATTATTATCAGCTATTTAGGATAATAAGGAAATTTAGGTTAGTAGTTAGTCACCTAATACAATCAGACTTGTAGACGTGTTAGGCATGTTTTCAAGGTCAAACAGATTTATTTTAGATAGACAAGTGGTCTTTAAACACTTCAGAGATATATAGAATGTCATTTAAGATGTTTTAATAACATAGGTTCTTTTTTATGATAATAACACATTTCTGCTCCTGGCTGTACCAGTCTACTTCAGAGAAGGTGATGGGCATCGAGGAAATTCCACATGGAGATGGCTTTCTTTGTGGCAGAAGTAAGCTACTGGGAAAGAAAGTGTTCTTGCCTCAACTGCTGATTGTGTGCTGTCCAAATTGGATAAACAGGACACAAAAGAAAGTGACTGCCAAATCTTGCCAAGACAAGGCGGGACAGTCCTTCAGAAATTCTGCTTCATAGAAAAGTCTGTACAGTATTCTCGGACTATAGGCCAAAGATGGATTCTCCAATGTTACAGAGGAACCTTGGGTGGCTGCCTAGCCAGCCAGCTCTTTCTGTCATTTCTCACATTTTTTGGAAGTTTTTTGCATGCACTTCCTGTTTACTCATTTAATATTTTTTTCAGGTTTCTGAGGAAGTTGAAGACTATATAGTTATAGTTATTGTTTTCCTTGTTTACCAGCCTCAGAAAGAAAACTCACTAAAGAGGTATAAAGTGCGTAAGGTTGAAAGACATCAAAAGATAGTTTTGGATGGTAATACAAGTTAGGATAGAAAGTGAAGATAGTTTTGGATGGTAATGCAAGTTATGATAGAAAGTGAATTAGGTACAAGACTTTGGACTCACCAAGATAGACTAGATAATGTAATTTTCTCTGAATTTGTCAAATGCATATGAACTAGACATTATTGATGGATTTATTGTCTGTATATATTGTATGTAGTTATTGTATATAGTTTTTTTATATTCGCTGTACATTTTTTTAGTTAAAAAAGGGGAAATATAGTGATATTTTGTTTGTGATCTCACAAATAAAGCTTGCTTGAAGATCAGAGGACAGAGCTAAGCCGCAGATTAGCCATAGAAGCCAGGAAATGGTGACTCACACCTTCAATCTCTTGGGAGTCATCTTTTTGATTTGACTTCTGCATGATCCTAGCTGTGGCTGGCTCATACATTCCAGAATAGGTTGGGAGGATTAGAAATGTTAGGTAGGAGGAATAGAGATAAAAAAGAAATACAAAGACATAGGATAGTATTGTGAGGGCAACTTTGTCTGTTGCATACTGAGTTCTGAGTTCTGAGTTCACCCATGTTTAATTTTCTGTACACTTTTATATCCCAATAAAAAAATGGGGCAGAAGGCAAAAGACTGCTTTAACATGATACAAAGGACAACCCAAACAATTACTTTCCCCAATACTTGAGACATCAAGCAACTATATCCTGAGTTAAGCATTATGTTGTTTAGCAAGAAAACCAATCTGGACCAAGAATCCTGAAGGGAGCCACTCTAGGTAAAACCTCCTATTTCAAAAGAAGGGGCAGATGTATGTTTGAATTCTCTGACCCTTCATTATGGTGGAGCCAGTTTACCTTTATGGGCCATCTTAATGTCAAATACACCACGTGGCCACACCATAGATCAGGTTTTGTATCCACACTTCTTGTCAGCAACTTTGAGTGAGCAAAATAAACTCAAACTCTGACCTTCAGACAAGGTAGAACAGGCTCACATTTTAAGGCCTCCACATTAATCCCACCACTTGGGAGACAAAGGCAGACAGATTTCTATGAGTTCAAGGCCATCTTGGGCTATCTGAGATTGAATCTGTCTGAAAGAGAAACAGATTTCACACAAAGGTGAACCCAGCACTTGGGATCACATGTCTTTAATTCCAGCACTAGGGAGCTGGAGACAGCAGTGGTATGGCTGCATAGAGAGAGGAATTAAGGCAAGAGGATGCAGGATCTCAGATGTGGTTTAAGGATTTAGTCTGAGATACAGTCTGAGGTTTTGTTGAGACAGGATTGCCGTTTTGGTCTGAGCATTGGTCAAGGTAAAACTCTCTAGTGCCTGGTTGCTCTGCTTTGCTGATCTGTCAGTATTATTTATATCTGACTCTGAGTTTTTATTATTGTTAATAAGTTTTATTATTGTTAATAATTGTCAGTTAGAATTCATGCTACATTCAGTTTTTCAAAATAGCTTAAACTTAAGGAAATTAGCAAAGGCAAGGAAGCTAGGCACATATTCTCAAGCATGAATAGACCTTAGGTAAGGAGCGATATTGTCTAAGCCAGTGGTTTTCAGTCTTCCCAATGCTGTGACCCTTGAGCACAGTTCACCATTTTGTGGTGACTCCCATCTACAAAATCTTTCCCGTTGCTCTTTTACAACTGCAGTTTGTCATTGTTATGAATCGCAATGCAAACAACCATCATGCAGGTGCTTAGTATTTGGTGCTCCTAGCTGTGACTCTAATTTTTAGCTTTTATTTATTTTTATGTTCAAATATTAATATTATAAAACATTTTATAAACTTAAAATGTCTCATAGCCATATAGATTTAAGCATTTTAAAAGCTACTCCTTAAAAAATAACCAGTTTTTTATTTAAATTCTGTAAAACACCTAAATTTTCTCTTAAAGAACTTTAAAATCTCTCAACTGTGTGCTCATGCAATATCAAAAGTACATTACCCCTTTTCCTTCAAGAAAGAAGACACAGGGCACAACCACAATCTGTATGAGGTAAACCCAAGCTTTAAGAGTCCAAATAATTCAAATCTCAGTATTTGGGATTCAGATCACCTCTTTGACCCCCCCCTTGGCAGCCTATACACAGCCTGCTCAAATTCATTGTGGCTGGGGCTTCTGGTGCCTATCACATGGCACCAGCATTTCCAAAACTACTAGGTGTTATGCCCAGTCTGCAGGGACCCCAAAAGATAACCAGGGACACCTACTCACCGAAATGCAAAAGTAAGGTTTATTGTATGCACAATTACAAGCCAGCAGGGATCTTGTCACAGCAACAGATACAGCAGTGGCAAGAGGAGTTACCCTGCCCTTCTAGAGGCCTGTGGTGTAGTTGAGTCTAACAAACTTGTTTAGGGTAGTTATCTTACAGAGACAATAGCCTCCAGCATTTCAGGAAGTCCTTGGGCAAGGTACTTGTAGATTAGAGGCATTTTTTTTCAGAGATCTCTTAGGCATAGTAATTAAAACTTAAAAAAGTAATTTTGACTGTCACAGAATGATTTTTCTGTGGAGAGTGAACAAATGTGTGTTCATTCCAGGCAGAACGTCAAGAGTAGACCAAAAAATGATTCTAACCATATCTACTTGCTCGGCAAATGGATGGGTTTAACAAAGTTACTTACAAGACTCTCAAACTTATGATCTTCTCTTTGGAAATTGTTTCACACAGACACACACCCTACTGAATCCATTTAGTGTTGCTCATATTGTACGTGTTTGAGGCTGGCCACTTGGAATTGGATAAACTGTCAGGGACCTCATCCCTAGAGAACTGATTTTCCCCCTCTCAGCAGCTGTTGGCTGCCTATAGCTCTTTATCTAGGTTGGTGCCTTGTGAAATGTTCCACTGTTGTCCTGTTAGCTGGTGCAGTCATTGCATAGGTCTTGTTGGAACAACCATATTGTTGAGGTTTTATGGGTGCAGATTTCTTGATACGTCTAGAAGACACTGTCTCACAGCAACCATGATTACAGGGAGGGTTTTATTGTGGATAAGACAGAGAATATATTCATGGGCATTAGGGAGATCCAGAGCAGAGAGAAGGAAGCAGATTGGACGTGACTTGGCCTAGAGAAGCACTAGAAGAGAAAAAAAAAAAGGCAAGAAAGAATAGAGGGAGTGGAAGGTGGAAGGAAACCTTCCCATTTTAAAGCAATCCCAGGATCTGGAACCCCCTGGGGCTAGCATGGTGGAGTAGGGCCTGGAGGCTAGGTTAGGTGCTTTGAAATATATAACAAGGGCATGAAGGAGCCTGAGGGAGCCTGGAGCTCAGCTGGGGCTTTAGTGCAACCACAGGTCTTTGAGAGCCCTTTGTCCCTTCTGCCAGGAGCAGGGAAATGATTCCTTTTGAAGATAGGAACCCAAGACCTGAACCCAGACAGTTTTATAAATTCCCGGGGAAGGCTGGCTTTATCTAACCACTAGAAATCCGCCTATAGTCCAGCTGGAGCTCATTCTGGACTTGTGCAGTGCCAGAGAGGTAATGATGGCAATAACTTCTGTGTGGTTTCAAGGTCTCTTGGGCTCCCTTGACCAGAAATTTCTCTTGCCAGGCACTAGGGTTCTAAATTTTAAGAGCACGCTGTATATTTTATTATGCTTTCTTTCAAATGTATGTTTTCCTGATATTTTCTCACAGACATTTTAAAAATTCTATTTAGTGTCTTTTACAGAGCAGAAACAAAATTTAATTAAGTTCAGTTTTTAAATTTTTCTTCATTGATTATAGTGTTGTGGATTCTGAAATCCACATTACTTCAATTTTCACCTGCTGTCCTTCACCCGTTATTTTGCTGTCACACTTTACAGTGATATCTACTGCCCATTCTTTCTTCTCATGTCTGCATCTCCCGGCTTGTTTATTTGTCCTTTCCTTCTTTGACACAGTTGAACTGTGAGGTTCAGCCTAGCCTCAGCATTCTCCTGTCTCAGTCTCCCACGTCCTTGGACTCCACGACTGTGGCACCATGCATGGCACTGGTGCCTGTGGCAAATTTTCACATAAAATTGGTGTCTATCTTAAATTTTTATCTGAATATCTAATATTTTTTAGTTTTGCTTTCTCGTGTTTTTCTTTTCAAGACATGAGTGTCTAATATTTTAATGGAGAAGTTTTGCATCAATATCAGGTCTATACTCATGTAATTTCTTTTTCTGTTAATATATTGATGTAGTCTTGGTATTAATGTGAAGCAAATTTCATAGACTCTGCTGAGTGTTCCTCTTACATTTATTTCTAAGAGAGGTTTTAAAGTATTGCTATAATTTCCTATTTATGTGTTTATAGAATTTCCCAGTTAACCCAGCTGGGCTGGGCTTGGGTCTTTCCATTTGGAAGGCTAATTTGTGTGTGTGTTCAGACTTAGGTAGATTTCTTCAATCTACTAGTAGGTTGAACACTAGAGGTTCAGCTATATTGTATATAACATTCTGTTGTTGGCTTTGTAATGTCCATGTTATTGTTTTTCATAGTTACTGGAGAATGAGATACAGACCCAGTGTGTTTTCTCTATTTTGTCTTGGTCAGTTAGGAATAGAAATTTTCTCATGTTATTGATCTTTTTTAAGAATTAGCTTTTGCGATTTATTAATTTTCTCGGATTTCTATTTTTTCTTTTCTTTTTTAAGAAAAGAAAACAAACTACCTTTTTTCATTTTACATACCAATACCAGCTCCCACTCCATCCCCTCCTCCCATTACCTCCATCTTCCCCCCCAACCCACCCCTATCCATTCCTCAGAGAGGGTAAGGCACATTGCTTTGGGGAAGGTACAAGGCCCTCCCTACTATATCTAGGCCAAGCAAGGTATCCATCCAAAGAAAATAGGTTCCCAAAAAGCCAGTACAAGCAGTAGGCACAAATCCTGATGCCACTGCCAGTGGCCCCACAGTCTGCCACAGCCATACAACTGTCACCCCCCATTCAGAGGGACTAGTTTGGACCTATGTTGGTTCCTTCCCTGTCCAGCTGGAGTTGGTGAGCTCCCTTTAGCTCAGGTAAACTATTTCAGTGGGTGTTCCCATTATGGTCTTGATATTCTCACTCCTCCCATTCTTCAGCTGGACTTTGGGAGCTCAGCCCATTGCTCTGCTGCATGTCTCTTCTGTTTTCATCAGTTATTGGATGAAGGTTCTATAGTAACATTTAAGATATTCCTCAATCTGGATACAGGGCAAGGCCAGTTCAGGTACCCTCTCCACTCTTGTCTAGGGTCTTAGATGGGGGTCATCCTTGTGGATTCCTGGGAATTTCTCTAGTGCCAGGTTTCTTGCTAGCCCTATAATGGCTCTGTCAATCAAAATATCTCTTTTCTTGCTCTTCTTCTCTGTCTGTTGACTGAGGTTTCTGTCCTACCCGGTCCCACAGCTGTTCAGTCCCAAAGAAATACACAGAGTTCTACATTAATTATAAACGGATTGGCCTATTAGCTCAGGCTTCTTATTAGCTCTTATAACTTAAATTAGCCCATAATTCTTGTCTGTGTTAGGCATGTGGCTTGGTACCTTTTTTGGTGAGGCAGTCACATTTGCTTCCTCTGCATCTGGGTGACGACTACAGACTGAATCTTTCCTCTTCCCAGAATTCTCCTGTTCTCCTTGTCCTGCCTCTACTTCCTGCCTGGCTACTGGCCAATCAGCATTTATTTAAAATACAAGTGACAGGGTACAGATCACTGTCTCACAGCATCTGTCCATCCTCCATCTCTACTATCCTGTCCCCACAAGTTTTCGTCCCCTTCTCCCCTCGTTTACCCTTTCCCTTTTCCCTCAATCTCCATACTCCCAATTTTGTCAGGAAATCTTGTCTATTTCCCCTTCCCAGGTGGTTCTATATATGTTTTTCTTAGGGTTTACTTTATTACTTAGCTTCTCTAGGGTCATTAACTTTGCTTTACAGCTGCTATCCACTTATGAGTGAGTATATACCATGTTTGTCTTTCTGGGTCTGGGTTACCTCACTCAGGATGTTTTTTTCTAGTTCCATTCATTTACATGCAAATTTCAAGATGTCACTGTTTTTTACTGTTGAGTACTCCATTGTGTAAATGTGCCACATTTTCTTTATCCATTGTTTGGTTGAGGGGCATCTAGCTAGTTTCCAGGTTCTGGTTAATAAAAATAATGCTGCTTTGAACATAGCTGAATGAATGTCCTTGTAGTATGATTGAGCATTTTTTGGGTATATGCCCAAGAGTCGTATTGCTGGGTTCCGAGGTAAGTTGATTCCCAATTTTCTGAGAAACTACCATACTGATTTCCAGAATGGTTGTACAAGTTTGAATTCCCACCAACAATGGATGAGTGTTCCTCTTACTCCACATCCTCTCCAGAACTAGCTGTCATTGGTGTTTTTGATCTTAGTCATTCTGACTGATGTAAGATGGTATCTCAGGGTCATTTTGATTTGATTATCCTCGATGGCTAAGGATGTTGAACATTTTCTTAAGTGTCTTTCGGTCATTTGAGATTCTTCTGTTGAGAATTCTCTAGTTCTGCATCCCATTTTTTAATTAGATTATTTAGAATTTTGATGTCTAATTTCTTGAGTTATTTATATATTTTGGAGATCAGACCTCTGTCTGATTTGGGGTGGGTAAAGATCTTTTCCCATTTATTTATTATTGCTCTCAGTGTCTCTGCTATTGGGGTTTTATATTTAGGAAGTGACCTCCATTGCTGATGCATTGAAGACTCCTTCCCATTTTCTCTTCTATCAGTTTCAGTGTTCTTGGATTTATAATGAGGTCTTTAATCCATTTTAACTTGAGTTTTGTGCATGTTGATAGATATGGATTTATTTTTATTCTTCTGCATGTTGATATCCAGTTATGCCAGCACCATTTATTGAAGATGTTTTCTTTTTTCCATTGTATAATTTTAGTTTCTTTGTCAAAAATCAGGTGTTCATACGTATGTGGATTAATATCCAGGTCTTTGATTTGATTCCCTTGGTCAACATGTCTATTTTAATGCCCTCACCTATTTTCATTACTGTAGTTCTACAATAGAGATTGATGTCAGGGATAGTGATGCCTCTGGAAGTTTCTTTATTGTATAGGATTGTTTTGGCTATCCTGGGTTTTTTGTTTTTTTATATGAAGTTGATTATTCTTCTTTCATGGTCTGTGAAGAATTTTGGTATTTTGATAGGGATTGCATTGAATCTATAGATTGATTTTGGTAGGATTGCCATTTTTATTATGTTGAATCTACCTATCCAAGAACATAGGAGATCTTTTCATTTTCTGATATCTTCTTCAATTTCTTTCTTCAGAGATTTAAAGTTCTTGTTGAGCAGGTCTTTCACTTCCTTGGTTAGTGTTATCCCCAAGATATTTTATGTTGTTTGTGGCTATTGTGAAAGGTCATGTTTCTCTGATTTCACTCTCAGCTTCTTTATCATTTGTGTATAGGAGGGCTACTGATTTTTTTGAGTTGATTTTGTATCCTACCACATCACTGAAGGTATTTATCAGCTGTAGGGGTTCTCTGGTAGAGGTTTTGGGGTCACTTATATACACTATCATATCATGCAAATAACGAAAGTTTGAATTCTTCCTTTCCAATTTGAATTCCTTTGATCTCCTTTTGTTGTCTTATTTCTATAGCCAAAACTTCAAGAACTATGTTGAATAGATATGGAGAGAGTGGGCAGCCTTGTTTTGTTCCTGATTTTAGTGAAATCGCTTTGAATTTCTCTCCATTTAATTTGATGTTCCTGTCAGCTTGCTGTATATTGCTTTTATTGTGTTTAGATATGTTCTTTGTATCCCTCATTTCTTCCAGACCTTTATCATGAAAAAGTTTTTGAATTTTTTGAATGCTTTTTCAGCATCTAATGAGATGATTATATGGGTTTTTCTT
This sequence comes from Ondatra zibethicus, assembly GCA_004026605.1. Lineage (NCBI taxonomy): Eukaryota > Metazoa > Chordata > Mammalia > Rodentia > Cricetidae > Ondatra > Ondatra zibethicus. Next base: position 209,291 of record PVIU01000794.1, read on the forward strand.
TCAGTTTATTTATATGGTGGATTAAACTGATAGATTTTCTTATGTTGAACCATCCCTGCATCTCTGGGTTTAAGCAGACTTGATCATGGTAGGTGATTTTTTTTGATCTGTTCTTTGATTCAATTTGCCTGTATTTCATTGAGGATTTTTGCATCCATGTTCATGAGTGAGATTGGTTTGTAATTCTCTTTCTTGGTTGAGTCTTTTTGTGGTTTTGGTATCAGGTTAACTGTAGCCTCATGAAAAGAGTTTGTCAGTGTTCCTTTTGTTTCTATTATGTGGAACACTTTGAGACATATAGGTGTTAGCTCTTCTTTGAAGTTTTTAAATTTATGTTCTAGCATGAGGCTCATTACCTCATCTCTCCTTACTGCTCTTGCTGCTTCCCCTGTGTTTGGCTGATGAGTCTGCCTTCTTCTTCCCAGAGTTCTCTTTCTGCCCTGAAGTCCCACATATACTTCCTGCTTAGCTATTTTTTTTAGACGTCAATCACAGCAATACTTTTTCAGCCAGTGTGTAGGAATATTTCACAACAAATTCTCATTTAAAAAAAATTTTTAAGAACAATTTTTCTATAAAATAAGTTCCAGGACAGTTAGAGCTGTTACACGTCTTTGAAAACCAAAAAGAAAAAAAAAAAACCCAAAGAATAACAATTTTTATTTTCATTTATTTTGTTTCACCTTTTTACTTTTAAAGTTTCACTTTTAGATTTTAGATTTATAAAAATCGTATAAGAAGAGAGTACCTATGTATAGTCTGCACCAAGTCTTAGGAAACCTGGATGACAGTAACCTGGTCATCAGCTGTGACACAGTTTAACTTGTTTGTGGCTCTTACACTCTGCTGGATGTCCCAACTGCTTTTTTTTTTTCTTTAAATCTTAAATCCCAGACGATACAATAGCAATTAGTTTGTTAACACTGAGTAAACTCCTTGGTCTTTTTACTGAGACTAAGTCTTGCAGTGTTGTTCAGTCTGCTTTCCAACTTTAGAGCCCAAGTGGTTTCCAATCTCAAACTCTTGATTGTTGATTATCTAGGATTGCATGCACATGCACAGTGTCCATTGGTTCTTCTGTTGTCTTTTGTCATTTAAGGAGTTAGCACATTTGTCCTCGTGTTTTCAGCTATTACTTAGTATTTAGTTTGTAGACTTCAGAAATTTTAGGGTTAGCACACTTAGGAATGCAGGGGACAAATACTAAGTAAGTAAAGCCTGGAATATTCCATTGATTCACTGACTCTCAGTTGCCCCACACAAGTCTCTGTGTTTCTGACTTATGGACTCCTCCTAGTCATTTCCGGTCTTTGGAATGAGTGAAAAGCCCTATCTGAAGCATTCTGTCTCCTATCTCTGCCTCTCTAGGCGAGTTCTTCCTTGTCTTAGAGAAGTTCAGGTTACTCACACAGTGGTGTCCCCATTTCCTGTCCTCTTTTCAGCATGCTTAGGGAACCATATAGAAAGGATTAAAAATGTCTAAATTTGGTCCCAAGAAGTAACTACTCTTAAACTATAAGGTGCTCCCAGAATAATGCATGGAGTACTCCACCCACCCTTTCGCACTCCCTTTGGCTGCTCTCCAGAGCTTCTAGCCCTGTTGAAAACTCTGTGAAAATTAAATATATTGGAGTCTCTTGTGCTGCCACGGTGCACTACAGAGGCATCTGTTCTTTTGCTACAAGAATAAGGGCAACAACACCACATATAATTGTCCCTTCTTCATCTTGCAAGAGTATTGGTCTGAGTTCTATTATTTCCTTAACTGTTTCTGTGTTTCAAGAAAAAGGATCGACTGCCCATATAACTTTGTTCTTTAAGGTGTATTTCTTCTCAGGTTGATCAAATAGCTAGCCACCTGTTGGCTTCTTGTAAGTCTCTTACTTCAGGCTATGAGTTTCCATTTACAAATACTATATGGTAGAGGGAAATGCTGACACTTGGTTCTCTTCATCCATTTACTGGTTAATTTTAGCCTTTACTAATGACGTTTGCTTACCATGGTCATTACTGTGATCTTTACTAAAATTGCCTTTGCATTTTTAAGATTTCACCTACATTTATTAACTGAATTTTGCTCAAAAGAAAGAACTGCTTTATCCTTCTTATTTATGTATTCAATTACTTACATCACTATGGTCAATGAATATTTTTCTTTGGGCTAAAATTTATTACTATCATGTACTTTATAGCCTAAGTACCTTATCTTGATCTTCCTTGTCCATCATTGGAGTCAGCCATTTCTCTATGCACTCCTGGTTCATTTAATCAGGAATGGCATTTAGAAACCACAACGTGTGTCCTAGATACTACATGGAATAATTTGATTTTTATTAATTTCTGTTCATATCTTTAGTTTTCTAAGTTAAGTTGACCATTCAGCTCACTCTTTTTAGAGTGTTTTTAAGTAAAAATATTTCATGCTATAAATTTCCAACTGCAGCATCCATTTGTTAGCACATCTATTAAATATTCATTGAATGTGAATAGGTTCTAAACCTAGTGCTTGAGACACAATTCAATGAAAAAGAACTATTTCTACTGTTTGGTTTACAGCCTGGCAAAGGAAGACAATCATCATTTTAAATGTATTCCAATTAGTTTTGATATATTCTCAATATTATTCAGTTTTATGCATTTCATGGGTTCTAGTACACTTTCGCATATCCTTTGGGACCACTTACTGTGGTCAGAGAATATGGCTTAGTATTTTTAAGAGTTACTTTGTGAATAAGGCAAGACTTGTGCTTGCTGTCACAGTCTCTGTGAGTTCATATGTGCAACAGCCCCATTGTCTCTGGAAGTCACTGTTACTTCGGAGTCATCCACTATCTCTGACCCTTGTAATCCTTCCTCCTCTTTCTTCATAGGCCTCTGATCTCTGAAGGGAGGGGTTCAGAGACATTACATTTAGGGAGGAGTGCTTCAAAGTCTCTCACTCGCTTCATATTTTGTCATTGTGGGTCTCAGTTAATTACTAACTACTACAAGAGGAGTCTTCTCTGATGAGGGTTGTGTGATACACTGATGTGTGGTATAGTAATCCATCATTAAGGGTCATTTCATTTGTTTGTTCCTTTTGCAGATAATTGGAATAGGTTTTTCCCTGGAGTCTCTGACCTATCTGGTCCCAGATTCTTAGTCACTTTAGTAATATTAGGAATGTGTTTCATCTCATGAATTGGGTCTCAAATCTAAGCAAAAAATGGTTGGTTCTTCCCTTAACATTTGTGTCCCTATCGTCCCAGTGTATCTTGCATGCAGGTTACTCTTATAGGTCACAGTTTGTAGCTGCGTGGTAGTGATGATTGCTTCTCTCCCCTGGTAGTGTGCAGAGTTCCTTCCAGCACCATAGCTCTAGTTAGTCCCTGGTGAAGCTTCTACTTGGGCATCCGTTTGGTTTTCCCATGTTCAATGGACAGCATGCAGAAGGGGAACTGGACACAAAGTTCCATTGCTAACCAAGAAACTATTTATAATTGATACCTGTTGGGACATGTAAAATCTGTTTTCTCCAGTGCAGTGTTACTGTGTATATTACCAGGACAGGCCTCATGTCCAGGAATAGAAAGCCAACAAAGAACAGACTCTGTGTGTGTGTGTGTGTGTGTGTGTGTGTGTGTGTGTGTGTGTGTGTGTGTGTGTGCCTTTTGTCTTGTTCTTTTGGGTATTTTTGTTTTACTGGTTTTTCATGTATTTATTTTGGCCTTTGTGGTTTCTTTTGTTGTTTCATTTGTTTTTGAGTGAAAGTTCATAAGGTTAGGGCATCGGGAGGTGGGAAGGGTTTAAGAGAGAGCTCACAAGGCTGGAGGATAGAGAGGTGGGAAGGTTTGGAGAGAGAGAGCTCACAGGGCTGGGGATAGGGAGGTGGGAAGGTTTGGAGAGAGAGAGCTCACAGGGCTGGGGATAGGGAGGTGGGAAGGTTTGGAGAGAGAGAGCACTCACAGGGCTAGGGGATAGGGAAGTGGGAAGGTTTGGAGAGAGAGCTTACAAGGCTGGGGATAGGGAGGTGGGAAGATTTGGAGAGAGAGAGCTCACAGGGCTGGGGATAGGGAGGTGGGAAGGTTTTGAGAGAGAGAGAGCTCACAGGGCTAGGGGATAGGGAGGTGGGAAGGTTTGGAGAAGAATTGCAGGGAGAACATAATTACATAAAAATTTTATTTTAAATTATAAAAAGGAATTGAAGATGGGAGTTATTTTCCAGATACAAATTTGGACAGTCTAAAAGTAATATTTTATTCATTCTTGAAGAGAGTGTGTATTCTTTGCTGTTTTTAAGTCTAGCTTCTAGAGAAAAATGATGAACTGTACAGTTTGGTGTTATATAATATTTTGTGTTCTGACAAAGCTTGCTTAGAGTCAGAGGGCAGAGCTAGCTTAACCTGAGTGGTCTGGAGTACTGTAGACAGAGGACAGGAAGTGGTAAGGTGGGGCTGAGACAGGATCCTCTGCCCCTCTGGACAGAGGAACAGAAGAGGTAGGAAGTCACTGTTGACTGTTCTGCTGCTTCTCTGATCCTTTAGGCTTTTACCCTTATTTCTGACCCCTGGTTTTTGTCAATAAAGATTAATTAGATTTACACTTCAGTTTGGATCTGTTTTGTCTGTTTGCCTATACAGTATTGAATGCCATTAGTATTTTCTACTATTTTGTCAGCAGTTTTTCCCTATAATTCTACTAGTTGTTGATTTATATATTTTAAAACTACTATTATATACTTTCAAGGTATATTATCTTTATTACACAGTTTATTTCATGATTGGGTTTTTTTTTGTTTGTTTGTTTGTTTTTTTCGAGACAGGGTTTCTCTGTAGCTTTGTAGCCTGTTCTGGAACTAGCTCTTGTAGACCAGGCTGGCCTCGGTTTCACATAGATCAGCCTGCCTCTGCCTCCCGAGTGCTGGGATTAAAGGCGTGTACCAGCACTGCCTGGCTTCGTGGGCTTCATGGGCTTCATGATAGGGTTGTTATCTAATAATTCTTCCCTTGGTTTCTTTAGTTTTGAAACTCCATATTCTAGCTTTCTTTGTTTTTTGAATTAATTTTCCATTTTGTTGTATTGGCTTATTTTCTATCATCTGTTTAACTTAACAATTTACCATAATCAAGCTTAAGTTTGTGTTTTATCAATAGTATAGATTCATCTGAGTTTTAATAGCATGGCATTTTCTTATTTTAGTTGATGAACTTAGTCTATTTAAACTCATGAAGATTCTTGACATTTTATCAATTAATATACATCATTATTTCATGTGTATGTATTGACCTCATGTTAGATGCTAACACAGTTTAGAACCAATATTTTTCCTCTTGAGTAATTTCTCTTATGTTTTTGTGGGATGTGCTATAGACCTAATATTCACTGTGTCCCATTAAAGTTTGACAGAATACTTTTAAAGTAGTCATCTGGGCAACTCATGGAGTGCTCGGTTATCACAGTCATGTTGTAATAACATTTTCCCCAACTAATTTCAAATTTTCCTTTCACTACTCTATTCCAGGCTCATCAGTTTTTCTACATGTGTAATCATTTTAGTTAATGCCAATTCAAGTTTTGTTAACACAATTCAATGGCAAATTTACTGTGCAAAAACTGTCATCAATAATGCAAGATCAATAGTTGAAAAAAATGACTTGTAGGATTGAGTTCATGCACAAGCAGCAACAGTTATGTTTAGCTGCTAGATGCTGGACAACATCTGTAAGATGTTATTAGTTCCCAAGGCATTCACATATCAGAGGTGTTATACAATTTCTGTCAATGTCTTTGGCTTTATTCTTTGTGGCAATATTGCACTTAGATAAGTAGTTGATGAATATCTAATTTTTTTCACCAGACGGTAAAAGCAGATACTATGGAAGGTTTTTTGCTGCCATTTAATATCTAGAATAGGCTTGACTTTTAGTTAAAAGCAGATATTCATTTCGTCAATTAGCTGGCTGATTATTCTATTGTAAGTGGGATAGTGCTTATGTGTATGAGATGTTTATCTCCAGGGACCTTCTAGGCATTTGATTTTAGACTGTGGGGCTCTAATATAACTGGCCTTGGAAGTTCAGGAAGGCTGTAGTATAGCTATATCATGATAGGTATGGAGATGTCTCAAATGTGTGTGAACACATGATTATGTTCATATGAAGCAACATGAAAAAGGATTCAGATTACATAGTATTGGTAACACACAGTGGAATCATCCAGGACTCAGACCTTCAACTGGCTGGATTCCCCCCTTGTGGTAATATAAACTAATTCTTTACGAGAAATCCCCATTTTCTTCTGTACATGTCTTCCATAGTGAGTGGCAATGACTGGACCACTTTTGACTTGGGGGCCTGCGAGATGCCCTGCAATGAGTTTCTTGATGGTATCAGGTTGCCTTGTTTGTCTTTTGTTGATCTGCATTCATTTGTCAATGTCGGCCTTTGCCACACCTTCTACATAATCCATAAGATTGATACCTTTTATTTTTACCATTCCCAGTGGAGACATTATTTCTAGGAGATACTTGTCTACAATCCCTTCTCAGATGTCCTTCTACCAAAATTAAAACATTTGGCATTTTGATGTCTCCTCATTCTTTTGGAAATTGCTTCTCTTACCCAAGATTCAGTATTATAGTCAAACGTCTCATTGTTCACTGTATGCAGGATCCATTCATCCATTGGTGCTGATCTAACCTTTAAAAACCCAAATATCTTTTTGCATTCTAAGTTGGCATTTTCAAAGGCTAGAGATTCAGTAAGTACTCATCTTGCATCTGGGTCTGTTACTTCTATTTGTACAGCCTTAGTTAATCTTTGTAAAAAGTCAGTAAAGGTTTCTCTCTGGCCCCATTTAACCCTGGTATATGATTCAATTAGTTTTCTTAGTTCTTGAATCCTGTCTCAAACATTTAAGGCTGCTTTGTGGTATAGCGACAAGATTTGTTCATCATAAAGAGCTTGAGCCTGTGGGTCAGCATCAGTGCCCTCACCAAGAGTTTGATCTCGGGAGGTCTCAAATCCTTTTGATTTTCCCTGTTGTCCTAAAACTTTTGCCTCTTTCCTGAAATAACATTTCCACATTAGTTGATAACCGTTATCCAGGACTGATGAAACTAACTGAAACCAGTCATGTGCTATTGCCTTTATGCTAGAAGCCCATGTTTTTACCATCTCCCTAACAAATGCAGAATGCAAGCCATAGTTACTGCTTGCTTAATTTCTTTTAGGTCATTCATTCCTATAGGTATCCATCTACCTTCTTTGGATCCTTTTGGGCCTTTAGAACCTGATGCTTTGTCAGAGTAGATTACAGGGTGGAAACTGAAACCCTGGGTAAGTCATCTCTGACAGCTACTGGTGATGTTAAATCCTGTTCTGGTACCTTCTTTCCCTGCTCATCAACTCCAATAATTTCCTCAATCATTTCAAATCTTTTTACTACTGTCTTATGTAAAGCCTGAATCTCCTGGCCTGTATATATTTCTAGTGATTTCATTTTGGCACCTAGCTTCTGGTCCTCGTTCTGCAGATGTGATTCCAAGGTCTGAAGTTTTTCCTTTAAAAATAACCTCTCTTCCTTGGACATTATTTGGAAAGCTTGCAGAGAGATACTTTATCTTCCTGGAGAGATACTTTATCTGCTAACCTATCATAACTTTTTAACAAATTTTGATTATCAAATTCAACAGTATGATTTTTTCAGATGATTTCTCAGTACCCTTTGACATCGATTTATATTTTGTCTGTGAAATTAATGTTAACCTTTTTAATAGTATTAATTATTTCAGGTAACTTTTGATTTTCTATGGTATTAATCCTATCAGCTAGCTGATCATTATTAGTCTGTAAAGACTGAATTATTTCTAAAAGTGCCTCATTCTTGCCTTTGTTATCAAACCAGTTTCTTAAGGATATAATATGAAGAAAAAAATTGAGCCCCAATATCCAATAAATGAATGTATCACAATAACAATATAAGCCTTGCAGAATACTATCCATAGTAGTAGCAAAAGAGTTAGTAAAATTCTCAATGATAATGTTATCTGCCATTATATAACTTTCAAGTTTATTGATTTATTAGTTAATAAAATATCTACCTGTGCTATGATGTCCAGTAAATTGTTTTAGGTGTAATAATCTTTATTGTCCAGCAGTTGTCATTGTTCCAGAGTCATGACCAGCTGTGCCTCTGATGGCACCACGAACAGTCCTGGACCTCTTTGGTTTTCCACCTTGGTACTGGTTAAATACTGACAAATATGCTTTGCTTGACAAATTAAAAGTAATTAAATCAATTCCATATATTTAGCAAGGAGCCCAGACCTCAGGAGCAGGGAGCACAAACCAGAAGCTGTGTAAGTCACAGTATGGCAGGGAACATGGCAATGTGGTGGGGAATGTGCGCTAGCTTGGGAAATTTCCAAGTTGCGGTGCGCAGTTAGCTCCATTGTTGTGGTGGTGGGGTTTACAAAAAAACTGCCTAGTTAGTGAAAGCAAGCCAAGCAGGTGGGTGTGAGAGAGTTTCTGGGCTGTGGACCATTTAGGCCTTTTTAGGTGGTCCACCCAGTAGGTGTGGAATTCAAATCCACGTGGGCACCAGATGAAGAAGGATGCTAAAAAGAAATCCCATACTAGCTCAGAATTGAGTATAATAAAGGGTTATTTATTTTGGGGTAGACTCACGGATAACGGTTCTTAGCTGAATGGGGAACAGCAACTGAATCCTGCAGCTTGATGAGAAAGTGACTGCATACTTTACATAGGCATTTATAGTATAAGAGGCCACACCCAAGAGGGCGGGTAACTTAATTCCTACAGCTGTGTTTGGTTATCAGTTGGAAATAGCTTCTAGGTACTGGCTTAGACCATTTGACTTAGTTAGACCTGTGAAGACCCTGTATATGCTGCCCTTCTCTGTGAATTCATATGCACCAGTAATCTTGTTTGTAAAAGGCCTTGTTTCCTTGGTGTCTTCTATCCCCCTTGGCTTTTTCAGTCTTTCCCCTTCCTCTTCTGTAGATTTGAGCCCCAAGGTGAGGGATTTGATGGAAACATCCCATTTAAGACTGAGTGTTCTAAGTGTCCAGTCTCTATATTAGTTCCCAGCTCCTTTTAGGAAACTTCTTTGATGTTTGCTGATGAAGATACTGATCTGCCAGAGTCCAGTTCTGAATGAGGGCAGGGCCTGAAGATGGGTGGATGCAAGGGCAGCAACAGGAGGAACCAGACTCAGGATACTTCTTAGTTTTGTTTTAGGAGAGATGGACAGAAAGGAAGCATAACCCTGGTGGAGACACAGGTCCCAGCAAAGGTTATAAGGAGTAGGCAAGGAAATGAGGCAGACCATGGTGGTCTCGGAGAATCTTGCATCCTGACTATCTGGCAGCCTGAGTGCTTCTTTAGTTATACAGAATTTAGTAAATAGGGATACATTCATCTATTCCAAAACATAGATCATGTCATTTTTGTTTTTAGACACGTGTTTCACTTCCTTTTGCTCATCTTTTAGTCTTCACTAATAAACTATGACAGGACAGAGTTACCATTTTCATTGGTAAACAGTTATCTTTGATAACCAGTTTTACTTATCAACCCCATGAGCCAATTTTTAAAAATCTAGATGCATATGACAAGCTGTCCTCAAGCTTGTTGCTTTTGTGGCTACAAGGACATTAGACCAAAACAGTCATCAAGGCCTCCAAGGCATACTGCCATGTCCCAAGCAGTGTATTATTAACTCTTAATGGTCAGAGTGCCCAAAAAATATCCTTAGGCCAAAGCTGCTGCAGTTATTATTCAATTTCTGGCATAATAAAATGTTTATATTTTATATCTTTATAGAATTTTTTTATATGTCTAATCCTGGCATTCTGTTGTTCCTTGGTCATATGACACCAAGGTGGCTCTACATGTGCTAACTTTCTAAGAAAGGGGGGTCCTGATGTTGCATACTTTGATCATCTTCCACTTCATTCTTTGTTCATCAATGTAGGTTTCTGTGTAGGGCAGAAGTAACTTCAGCTAATCTAACTTTTATTACAGGAGGAGCAGGCCTGCTTTACATCCTGGCCATCCGGCTAGCTTAACCCCCGAAATAATCACGCAGAAATTGTATCAATTAAATCACTGCCTGGCCATTAGCTTTAGGCTCTTCTTGGCTAACTCTCACATCTTGATTAACCCATTTCTATTAAATCTGTGTATCACCACATGACTGTGGCTTACCGGCAAGATTCTACCCTACGTCCGTCTCAGGCAGGAGATTCATGGTGTCTCTCTGTCTCTGCCTTCTTCCTCCCAGAATTCAGTTCTGTCCTCCCCGCCTATCTAAGTTCTGCCCTACCAAAGGCCAAGGCAGTTTCTTTATTCAACCAATGAAAGCAACACATAGAAAGAAGGACCTCCTATGCCAAACTTTGTTGCGGTATATGCCATATATACCTGAGTGTATAGTAGGAAGATGCTTGTAATCTGGTCTGTGGCCAACTTTTCTAGCCTACTGAATCGTGTTGACCTTTTTCAGTATACTTTGTTTTGAATGTCTTGTTCCTATATAAATATAGGGACAGATGTTTCTTGAATGTTTCATAGCCTCATAAAGAGACTTCTGGCTTCTTTATGTGTGTCGCAACCTCCAAGGCATAAGGAAGACCTCCAAGTAGATAAGGATATCTCCCTAATGTGGTGGGGAATAATATTGCTCATGACTGTCTCAGGGAAGTTTAGAAATAGCATTCCTGTAGAAGGCATAAATGATTCATAATAATTTTTCCATCCATAAATTGTATACATATTAAAAGTTTCCCAAATGTGCAACAGGTAGAGATGAAAACCAAAGGTGGCATGGAGGCCATCATGTGGCTCAGCTGTGCTGGATCTTTGTCAAACAGCTCTGCTAGATTTATGACTTCTGTCTTTCCTATCAGACATGGCTGTGCCACTGGTCTATGACTATAGCAAAATGTTGTTAGGAGTCATTGCTATGTTAGTTTAGCTGAATGGTAGTGCCTGGTTTTCCCATAGGTCCATGGTCTATCTTGTCTCCTTAATTCCAATCAGATAATGGTTGGTTACTCTCACTCAATAGTGAGATGTTGCATTAGCACATCTTGCAGGCATGTCCCCATTGTAGATCTCAGTGTATGTAGCCAAGATGGTATTCACATTTCTCCTCTGTTAGTGTGAAGAGTAGTAAACACTAGTCAGTAAGAGTGAAGGCTCTTAGTAGACACCTGCTGGACTTCTCCATGTTCAGTGAGTTATGTAGGTGTGGTCTTCAGCAATTACAGACTTATCATTAGTTTGTAGAAAGCAACAAATAGCCTTGACAATAGTCTTGGTTTTGGGGGTTTCCATGGGGACTCTTCTGGCTGACAACTCATTTAGATATAACCCATTCTGGGCACTGGAGGTTTTATTTGGTTGTGAGAAATGTCTAGTCATGGTTTTGCCTTCCCCATTATTTGATAATGGCAATTTATATTTTTTTCATGTATGTATATATTTTAAGAGGGTATTTCTTTGGGTAGCCTAACATATCAGCATTTTATCTTACATAAAATTTCTTAATGATGATACTTACCTTGATTTATTTCATTTACTTCTGCATAATTTCCTACGTTGGAAGAATGGGCAGCTTTTCCGGAAGAATCCTGTAGTGGGTTAGGGTAAAAGATACTCTGCTCTGTCAAATGATATTATTAATGTATATCAAAAAAGGCTTATTTTCTATCTCTGAATATTATGTGATATTTGACTTCAAGGAAATTATTCATAAGAATATATGCTGTATATATAAAAGACTATATGTATTTGAATGGGAAATATTATATACACAGTCAAATTTAAACCTATTGTTCATTACTCATGGCAACCAATTATGTACAAAAAATAGAGAACAGAGAATAAATATCCAAAATTGGAGTAATACCTGATGTGTCTATACCAATAAAGGTAATATTTCATATTAAAAAAAATCTTATACTATATTAGGTTTATATACAGCCCCTCAAATGGCCCCCTATGTTTTTGCAGCCCTTCCCCATATTCCTTCACTTAAGCCCCCTTTACATCCCCTCTCCATTTGATCTTTGAGTTCCAGTCTCCCCACTTCCATTCCATTCATAATGGGCTATGTTTTTTTCCTCCTTCCTAGGGAGACTCCCATTCCCCCAGTCCCTTATTCAATGCCTAACTCTGTGGTTGTACAGATTGTAGCCAGCTTATGTATAGTTTAACAGCTAATACCTATATATAAGTGAATAGATATTATAATTTTCTATTTTGGTCTGGGTTACCTCACTCAGGATGATTTTTTTCAGGTTCTATCCATTTAATTACCCGTGAATTTCATTTTTTTTTGTTTTTTTAATCTGAGTGCATTATGCAAATGTACTACATTTTCTTTTTCCATTCATTTATTGATTGATGGACGTCTAGGCTGTTTCCAGTTTCTAACTATTGTGAATAGAACAACAGTGAACATAGTTGAGCAGGTGTCTCTGTAGTAAGTTATAGAGTCCTGTGGGTACATATCAAAGAGTGGTGTAGCTGGACCTTGAGGTAGACATATTCCCAGCTTCCATTGATTTCCATAGAGGCTGTGTAAGTTTGCATTCCCACCACCAATGGATGAATGTTTCCTCTTATTCCACACACTCACCAGCATAAGCTGTCATTTGTTTTGTTTTCCTTGACTGTTCTGATTGATGTAAGATGAATTTTCAAAGTGGTTTTGATTTGCATTTGTCTGATGATTGTAGACTGAACCTGCACTTATGTTTCCTAGCCACCCAGACACAGTCTCACAGAAGCTATATTAATTACAACACTGTTTGGCCTCTTAGCTCAGTCTTCTTATTAACTAACTCTTATATCTTAAATTAACACATTTCTATTAATCTGTTTATCGCCATGAGGCTGTGGCTTATCAGTAAGGCTCTGGTGTCCTTCTCCTTTGGCAGCTACATGATGTTTGCCTGACTCTGCCTTTTTTCTCCCTGCATTAAATTTAGTTTTCCCACCTAGCTCTATTCTGCTGTGCCATAGGCCAAAGCAGCCTCTTTATTGACCAATTGTAATAAAACCTATTTACAACATACAGAGGGAAATCTAACATCAGATGACTAAGGATGTTTAAGTGCTGCTCAGTCATTTTATAAGGTTTTCCTCTTTTGAGAACTATTTAGTTCTGGACCAATTTTTTAATTGGGCTATTTGTTTACTTGATGTCCAGGTTTTTAAGATTTTCACATACTTTAGATGTTAGCCTTCTATTGAATGTATAGTTGGTAAAAATCTTTTCCTATTATGTACTCTGCCACGTTGTCCAAATGATGGTGTCCTTTGTCACTTTTCAGTTTCATGAGAGAGGTCCCATTTGTTAATTGTTGTTCTTAGTACCTGTGATAATGGTGTTCTTTTTTTTTATTCTTTTTTTATTACTTAAAAAAATACCAATCCAAATTCCCACCCCCCCTCCTCCCCTCCTCCTACTCTCTTCCTCTCCCTCCACAGACCCTCCCTCCACTCCTCCAACCCTAGGGGAGTGCCATGCACCCCGCCCTGTGGAAAGTCCAAGGCCCTCCCTACTACATCTAGGTTAAGCAAGGTTTACATCCAAAGAGACTAGGATCCCATGAAGCTGGTATATGCAGTAGAGACACATCCCAGTGTCACTATCAGTGACCCCTCAGTCTGCCCCAGCTGTCAACCCCCTTCAGAGAGGCTTGGTTGTTTGCATGCTCGTTCACTCTCAGTCCAGTTGGAGTTGGTGAGTTCCCATTAGTTCAAGCAAACCGATACTTTTATTTCTTCTTTTCCTATTGTATTCCCTTGATCATTGGTTGTTGTATTGCTTTAGCTAAGATTTCAAGTACTATATTTAATAGAAACATAGAGAATGGATAATATTGTTTTGTTCCTGATTTTAGTGGAATTTCTTTGGATTTATCTCCATTTAGGTTGATGTTGAGTGTGTGTATGCAGTAAATAGCCTTTATTGTGTTGTGGTATGTCTCTTGTATTCCAGAATTTTTATCATCAAGGGTATTGGATTTTTGCCTTTTCTTCATCTAAGGAGATGATTTTGTGGTTGTTGTCATTTAGTCTATTTATGTAGTGAATTACATCCAATGATTTATGTATGTTGAAGTATTTCTTCATCTCTGTGATGAAGCCTTATTGATCATGTTGTGTAATCTTTTTAATAGTCTTTAATTTTGTTTGCAAGTATTTTATTGAGTATTTTTGCATCTATATTCATTAGGGTGATTGGTCTAAATTCTCTTTCTTTGTAGGAAGTGTTCCTTATGTTTCAATGTTGTGGAATAATTTGAGGAGTATTGGTATTAACTCTTCTTTGAAAGTCTAGTAGAATTCTGCATTGAGTTCACGTGACCCTAGAATTTTTTTGGCTCTAGCCTCGGATACTTTTAATAACTGCTTCTATTTCACTAGGAGTTAATGGTCTTAACTAGATTTAACTTTGGTAGATGGTATATATCAAGAAAATTTTCTAATTATTTATGTTTTCCAATTTGGCATAGTGCAGATTTCTAAAGTAGGCTTATGATTGCTGGATTTCTTTGTTGTCTATTATTATGTCCCCTTTTCATTTCAAATTTTACTAATTTAGATTTCCTCTCTCCATCTTTTGGTTTATTTGATAAGGATTTATTGATCTTAATAATTTTTCTTAAAAAAATCAATTCTATTTTGTTGATTCTTTGTGTTTTGTTCCTATTTTATTGATCATAGATTCCTTCTTGCTGATGTTATATATAACAATTTTGAGGCTTTTTTCTTTCTTTTTCTTCTTGGGCTTTCAGGTATGCTGTCATTACTAATATGAGCTTTCTCTATTTTTTAAAATATAGGCACTTAGTGTTATGTACTTGCCTCTTAGAACTGTCTTCATTGTGTCCCATTAGTTTGAGTATGTATATATTTATTTTCATTCAATTTTAAAACACTTTTAATTTTTGTCTTGTGGCATTTTGAATGTAGTTGATAACCATAAACTTATACAGAGTGGCAATATGAGTAAGTTTGTGTTCATTGGAGGAAGTTTGTCACTTTAAGATTTCATATATGTTCAAGCTACGCCAAATATCTCATTTCACTTTCTATTGCCATCAGATAAAGATTTAAGAACTCTCAGCTTCTTCTCCAGCATCATGTCTGCCTGCATGCTGCCTTGCCATGATGATAATGGACCAAATTTCTAAAACTGTAAGCCACCTAATTAAATGTTTTCCTTTATAAGAGTTGCTGTAGTCTTGGTATCACTTCATAGCAACAGAAACTCTGCTAAGACAAAAGTTGGTACCAGCAACTGGGATATAGTTGTGATAGTGCTGACCATGCTTTTGTTTGAAGGAATATGAACTTTGGAAAAATGGATTAGAAAAGCAGATGAATGCTTTAAGTGGTGCTTAATGGGCCATACCTAGGAGCATGGAAGACAGTGGTGCTAAGGATGATAAACTGTGAAGACTGGCTCAGTATGTTTTGGGGAAATAAGAATTTTAGTATGTTGCCTAGAAATCGTTTTGGGGATATTTTAACAATAAAATGTGGCTGCTTTTTGCCCTTGTCTTAAAAGTCTGTCTAAGGCTAAAGTGAAAAATTTTGGATTAATTGCATTAGCTAAGGAAATCTCAAAACAGTCGAGTATAGACTTTTTGTGTAGTTACTAGTGTTAACTGTACTGAAGATTTATAATAAAAAAGGAGGAAACCGAGCAATGAAAATTACAAAATATACAATTTGAGGAGAAAGGAGTACAGGAAGTGGAATGGAGCTCAGTCCTGTGTTCAAGGAGTTAAACAGCTGGTAAAGATGTAATTGAATGAGGTGGGCATGTTCCATCCTCAGCATCCAGCAGAACTTGGCAGTTTAGGCCATGTGTTTCCAGAGTTAATGATAGAAGAAAGGGATCTTGTCACTTATCATTATGTCTGAGGAATGCTGCTGAGGCCAGGCATGTATCAGGGCGTCCCTGAATGAAGGCCTGGCGGAAAGGCCATTGTGTGAAGCTGTGAAGTTGAGTCCTCGATTGCCTGTGAGACCCCAAAATGTTGGAGATGCCAGAGCCATAGGATACCTGCCAAGGAGAGCTGCTAACAGGGAGTGGAACCAGCCCAAGAGAAAGAAGTATGCTGCAGTCCACAAAGCTGAAAGGAGTTGGAAATTTGAAGAGTGTTTTCACATCAAGCATGGAGATGTAGAGCTTGGAGTTTGCCTAGATGTTTGGTCTTGCTTTGGTTCATCATTTCCTCACCATGCTCCCTTCCATAGGTTTTGGAATGACAGTATATTTCCTGTGCCATTATATGTTGGAAGCATGTGTGGTGCAGGAGAATTGTCTATATTCTGTCAATCATGATTTAAATAAATGCTGATTGGCCATTAGCCAGGATATATAGGTGGGTCAACCAGACAGGAAGTAGAGGTGGGGCTATTAGACCAGGAGAATTCTGGGAATCAGGAAGCTCTCCCGGCATTCCTGTCCAGACCACTGAAGAAGCAGGATGTGACCTACCACGATGAGAAAGGTACTGAGCCATGTGGCTAACATTGATAAGAATAATGGGCTATGTACGCTACAAGAACTAATAAGAAGCCTGAGCTAATGGGCCAATCAGTTTATAACCTAATGCAGACTCTCTGTGTGATATTTCTTTGGGACTTGCTGGCTGTGGGACCTGGTAGGAGGCCAGAAACCCCAACTACCCAGGTCCTACATGCTACACATGTGATCTGTTTTTTTTTTATTTTGATTTTATAGAGGATTACAGTTAAGAGATTGCATGAATTTCAGAAGTAACTTTGAACTTCGTACTTTTAAACAATGTTGAGACTGTGATGGGGACTTTTGAAGTTGTATGAAATGCCTTTTGCATTATGATATTCTTATAATCTTATGGGGGCCAGGGAATAGAATGTGGTAGTTTGAATGTTATTACCCCCATAATCTCATAGTAAGTTGGACTATTAGGAGGTATAGCTTTGTTGGAGTAGGTTTGGCCTTGTTGGAGGAAACATGTCACTGTGCAGGGTACACTTTGAGGTCTCATATATGCTCAGGTCATACCCAGTGTCTCAGACCACTTCATTGATGTAGAATTCCCCTCTGCATGCTGTGGATATATTTTGTTACTATTGGTTAATAAAGAAGCTGCTTTGGCCTATGGCAAGGCAGAATAGAGCTAGACAGGAAAACTAAACTGAATTCAGGGAGAAAGAAGGCAGAGTCTGCCAGATGCCATGTAGCTGCCAAAGGAGAAAGGAACCTTACTGGTAAGCCACAGCCTCATGGTGATATATAGATTAATAGAAATGGGTTAATTTAAGATATAAGAGTTAGCTAGGAATACGCCTAAGCTATTGGCCAAACAGTGTTATAATTAATAGAGTTTTTCCGTGATTATTTGTGTCTGGGTGACTGGGAAACCAATTTGCAGTCTCTGTTTACACTTCCTTGGTGTAGGAGGGTCCTCAGGGATGATTTGGGAGTCCCCTCTGTGTGTTGTGATTACCATTAATGAATAAAGAAAACTGCCTTGGCCTTTTGATAGGGCAGCCCTTAGGTGGGCGGAGTACACAGAATGGAATGCGAGAGAAAAGGCAGTGCGGCAGACGCCATGCTTCTCCAGCACAAGATGGACACTGGTTAGACTCATGCCAGTAAGCCACAACTCAAGTGGCGATACACATTAATGGAGATGGGTTAAAATAATATGTGAGAGTTAGCCAATAAGGGGCTAGAGATAATGGGCCAGGCAGTATTTAAATGAATACAGTTTCTGTGTAATTATTTCGGGTATAAGCTAGCCAGGCACCAGGCAGCAGGATCCGGGTGGCCTCCGGGACCAAAAGCAGGCCCGCGCGCCTCTTGCAACACTTCCTGTTGCCTGTGAATAAAGATGTTGAATTCTCAACTACCTTTCCTGCACCATGTCTGCTTGTATTCCAGCATGTCCCACCATGATGATAATGAACTAAACCTCTGAAACTGTAAGCAATCCAATTAAATATTTTCCTTTATAACAATTTCTGGGATCATGGTGTCTCTTCACAACAATAAAAACCTTAAGATATGTCTTGACCCATTCTTCTTTCAGTAGTGAGTTGTTCAGTTTCCATGACTTTGTAAACCTTCTGTTGTTGAAATCAAGCTTTAATCTGTGGTGGTCTGATAGAATGTAGAGTATTATTTCAATTTTCTTGTATCTGTTGAGAACTGATTTGTGTCTGAATATTTGGTCAGTTTGGAGAGAGTTCCATGAGCTGTTGAGAAGAGGGTATATTCTTTTGTTTTAGGGTAAAATGTTCTGTAAATATCTGCTAGGTGCATTTGATATGTGATGTTTAGCTCTGGCATTTCTCTCTTTAGTCATTGTCTGGATGACCTATGGGTGATATATTGGTGAGAATGGGTTATTGAAATCAACTTCTATCACTGTGTCAGGATCAATATGTGATTTTTTAAAAAGGTTTGTTTATTTATTATGAATACAGTGTTCTTCCTCCATGTATGCCTACAGGCCAGAAGAGAGCACCATATCTTATAACAGATGGTTGTGAGCCACCATGTGGTTGCTGTGAATTGAACTTAGGACCATTGGAAGAGCAGCTAGTGCTCTTAACCGCAGAACCATCTGTCCAGCCCCAATATGTGACTTTTGTTGTGCCCAGATTACAACCCCCAGAGAGAGACCACCAGAGAGGCCCAGACTGTAATAAGCAAGGTTTAATCAGCATAATACAAACATGTTTGGAACTCATCTCCATCCCCATTGTAGTGAGGTAGAGAGGAGTTGTATCTCCTCTGTGGGGTAAGGTTTTAAAGGCATAACTACAAAGAGAAACTTTGAAGCTGCTTTGGCACGGGTGCAAGGGCTTTTGCTCCCTCCCATTTTGCTAAGTCAGCTTTTTCCTTCTTCTTAGAACAAGGCCACTGTTTTTGAGTTAGGCCATCTTTATCAGCCTGTACCAGGTGGCTGGCTGGGGTGAGCTAAGTGACCTTGTGATCGGAATCTCCCGAGGGGAAGGCCACTATCTTCCTAGGAAAACCTTCTGCTTGGAAATTTCTTCTCATCCCTTTGAGAATAAGGGGTTAGGGTCCTACAATTTTAACTGTAGTAGTGTTGACTGAGGTTTCTGTCCTCCTGGTTCTCACAGTCGTTAAGTCCCAAAGAAATCACACAGAGGTCTATGTTAATTATGAACTAATTGGCCTAGTATCTCAGGCTTTTTATTAACTCTTATAACTTATATTAGCCCATAATTCTTGTCTGTGTTAGCCATGTGGCTTGGTACCCTTTTTGGTGAGGCAGTCACATCTTGTGTCCTCTGCATCTGGGTCTGTTATATATAATACTGAAACTTCCCTCTTCCCAGAATTCTCATTGCCCCGCCTCTACTTCCTGCCTGGTCACCCCACCTATACTACATGCCTGGCTACTGGCCAATTAGCATTTTATTAAAAATAATATAAGTGACAGGTTAAAAGACCATTGTCCTACAGCACCCTCCCCTTTAAAAAAAAACTACAAGAACTATGAATTTAATATCCTTTGTTTAGCTTTTCTCCTGACCATTTTTCATAACAACTTGTAACCAACATTCTAAACAAAGGAAAATATCCATAGTCCATTGTTTTGGGAATGTGGGTGTAGTTTTCTAGGCTACTTCCTGCTGATTGGGGGTACTGATAATCTTACAGGGACCCAAAGAAAATTTATAATTATGGTCAAGTCCTGACTGGAAAATTCTGTAAGGCTAGATCATCTCAGGCAGCATCTTGAGTCTGTTCTGGATGTAGAACTCAGACATCTGGGCCATCCACTTGTATGAGAGATTTCTCAGGGGGGTCTTCCTTAATAAACCTGATTTTTCTTAACCCAGAATGAATCCACCGCCTCTCATTTCTTATGGAAACAAAAGCAAAACCTCTTCTCCAAAGTTACGCTAGGCCTTAGCCAAAGTTGGTTGCTTCAACATTGCAAATGAGACTTTGAGTGATTGCTCAGGTAGCTAATTGTCTCGTTCATATTCTGCTCACTTTGGAAGCTGCTTGATTGTACTTCCTGGTCACTCCAGTAATATTATTTCCCTTCTCAGGCCTTTGATGGGGTTGAAGATTAGATAGTCATAGTTACCTTCCTTTCATGATGTAGCCAAGTTTATTTCCGATGAAAGATTTAGACTCCTTGAAATAAAATGCTCATTAAAATATTTGCCATGTGTTCCTTGCTTAATATTGCCTATCTTGTTTGTAATTTTATACTTGATATCTGTTCCTATTGTATATAGTTTTATATTGGGTTTGGATTGCTCTTGTTTACACAAAAGGGGGAGATGATGAGTAACCTTGTTAGCCAATCATCTTTAAGAGGTGGGTCTTAGTTAAGGCATAGCTTCGCTGGGACCCAGGGTAAAACATGTGCACCTCCGTTTGTGCACTCTCTGTGCCTTTTCTCATGGGGCATTGCTGTGCTTGGATTTTCTCATTTCCTTTTTCTTGAGTTTTTTCCTTATAATAAATAAAAATAATTGCTTTATCCTTAGCTAGCCTGGATATTTCAACAGTAGTAACATATCATTTATGACCTTGGGTGCCCTTGTATTTGGTGCTTAGATATTTAGAATTGCAATATCCTCTTGGTGGATTTTTCCTTTGACGAGCATGTATTAGTTTTGGTTTGAAATCTATTTTTTTTTTCCAGATCTTAGAATTGCTACTCTACCTTGCTTCTTGGGTCAGTTTGCTTAGAATATCTTTTCCATTCTTTTACTTGAGGTGATGTTTATCATTAATATTGACGTGTGTTTCTTAGATGCAGCCAAAGGATGGATCCTGTTTTCAAATCTAGTCTTTTAGTTTGTATTTTTCTATTGGAGGCTGAGACCATTGAAGCTGAGAAAACTTCATTCTTGGAGCTGTCTGCCCCGTTTCCAGGTAGCTCCACCAAAGAGAATCTCCTCTGTAACATGAGGGCCAGGCTGCTTGTCGGGGTTTCTGTCCTGCCCAGTTCCCGCAGCCGTTGAGCCCCGAAGAAAATCACACAGAGGTCTCCATAAGATATAAAACTGATTGGCCCATTAGCTGAGGCTTCTTATTAGCTCTTGTAGCTTATATTAACCCATTATTCTTATCTGTGTTAGCCACGTGGCTCAGTACCTTTTTCTGCGGGGCAGGTCACATCCTGCTTCTTTGGTGGTCTGGGCAGGACTGAGGAGAGAGAGCTTTCTTCTTCCCAGAATACTCCTGCTCTTATTGCCCCACCTCTACTTCCTGGCTGGTTTTCCTGCCTCGCCAATCAGCGTTTATTTAAAACATGATTGACAGAATACAGACAATTCTCCAGCACCACTCCTCTAACAAGAGTTTACTGCTTACAGGTTTCCCTTCTTCCAGGAAAGAATGTTTTAATTTGGTGGCAGTAGCTACACACCACTCTACCCCCTCCTCTGGTTATTGCAATCACAGTCACTTGTTTTCAGCAGCTTAACCTATAATGATTCTCCAGAAAAAACTTCCCCTTGCAAGGGGTTTCCCTTTATGTCTGAGGCTGACTGCAGTATTTTGTGGCTGTCAACAAAAATGTTGTGAAACCAGTTTGATAGATGTATTATTGCATGCATTTAAGAAAATAAGAATTGCTTTTCCACTGGGGCCTTTGACTAAGCAGCCATGGACTTTTGCTCTTGTGGTGTGGACCCAAAATCTAATTAACTTGTATCCATGTTGTTCCACTGGTTACATTTTGCCCAGGATATTGGTAGTATTGCATTCAAAATATTTACTTCAGAAAAATGCTGTGGTTGCAACCTGGATAGCACCTTCTGATACTATGTAACTCGCCAGTGGGGAAGTTTCCAGCTCTTTGTTTCTCTATTCTTGAACAGAGCATACAGTTTCTTCATCTATAGAGTTACCATGGACTTCTGGCTCATAATCAATATAAGTAGCAAGAGTCTTTATGGTTTTTAGAGCCTAAGGGTGGTCCCTAGCCAAAGCCTCCTAGGGTGGTACCCTGCCCAAGGAATGGAAGTTTCATTCAGCAATCTTATGGCCTTGAGAAGAGTCCTTTCCTACCGACTGAGTAGTCTTTACTATTTGTCTAGTTACTCCTAGGTGCACTTAGATGCTTTAATAAATCTTTAAGGTATTCAGAGGTTAGTCTTTCACAGTCTGTAATGAAACCTTTGTACACGGGGCAGCAGATTCTCTCAAGGTTCTGCTGTCTAATCCAACCAATTGCTTATTGGTTCTGTGACTCAGCAGCATGGGGGATAATCTTGTAAAAGTTAGCAAGTGGCAATGAAGAATGGAAACATTCCCTAGCTTGTATTAGTTGTTCCCCTAAAAGAGGGAACATGAACGGTAGTACTATAGTCAGTCCCCCATGGTTTCTTTTCTTTTTTTAAATTTTTTATTTTTCCATTGATGAGTTTACACTTCCTCCCTTTCTCCCATCCCCTTCCTGCTCCCCCACTAACCCTCCTCCATCACCCTCCATCATTACAAGAGGGCAGGGTACCCTGCCCTGTGGGAAGTCCAAGGCCCTCCCCCCTCCCAGCCTAGGAAGGTGTGCATCCAAATACACTAGAGTACCAAAAAGCCAGTACATGCAGTAGAAACAGGTCCCAGTGCCATTATCGATGGCTTCTCAGCCAGCCCCATTGTCAGCCACATTCAGTGAGTCCGGTTTGATCACATGCTCATTCAGTCCTGGTACAGCTGGATTTGGTGAGCTCCCATTGTAGCAGGCACACTGTCTCAGTGGGTGGACCAACCACTGGTGGTCCTGACTTCCTTGATCATCTTCTCCCTCCTTCTGCTTTTCAACTGGACCTTGGGAGCTCAGTCCATTGCTCTGATGTCGATGAGGGGCTCTGTTTCTATCTCCATCCATCAGATGAAATTTCTATGGTGATAATCAAGATATTCATCAGTGTGACTATGGGACAAGGCCAGTTCAGGCACCCTCTCCTCTGCTGACCAAGGACGTAGCAGGGGACATCCCCATGGACACCTGGGATCCCCTTTAGAGCCAAGTCTCTTGCCAACCTTAAAATGACTCCCTTAATGTAGATATTTTCTTCCCTGCTCCAATATCTGCCCTTCCCCAATCTCCACCCTCCCACTCTCCCAAGCTCTCCCCAATCCTTCCCTTCTACTTCCCCCTCTCCCCTACCCTCACCTCTACCCCACCCCCATGCTCCCAACTTTTACCCGGCTATCTTGTTTGCTTCCAATTTCCAGGAGGATCTATATCTGTTTTTCTTTGGGTTCACCTTGCTATTTGTCTTCTCTAGGCTTGTGAACTATAGGATTAATGTCCTTTGTTTATGGCTAGAGTCCACTAATGAGTGAGTACATACCATATTCATCTTTTTGTGTCTGCATTATCTCACTAAGGATAGTGTTTTCTATTTCCATCCATTTGCATGCAAAATTCAAGATGCCATAGTTTTTTACTGCTGAGTAGTATTCTAATGTGTATATATTCCACACGTTCTTGATCCATTCTTCCATTGAGGGGCACCTAGGTTGTTTCCAGGTTCTGGCTATTACAAATAATGCTGCTATGAACATAGTTGCACAAATGCTTTTATAGAATGATTGGGCATCTCTTGGGTATATTCCCAAGAGTGGTATTGCTGGATCCTGAGGTAGGTTGATTCCCAATTTCCTGAGAAACCACCACACTGATTTCCAAAGTGGTTGCACAAGTTTGCATTCCCACCAGCAATGGATGAGAGTTCCCCTTACTCCACATCCTCTCCAGCATAGGCTATCCTTGGTGTTTTTGATTTTAGCCATTCTGACAGGTATCTCAAAGTTCTTTTGATTTGCATTTTCCTGATCTCTTAAGGAAGTTGAACATGACCTTAAGTATCTTTTGGCCATTCGAACTTCCTCTGTTGAGAATTCTCTGTTCAAATCATTACCCCATTTTTTACTTGGGTAATTTAGAACTTTAATGTCTAGTTTCTTGAGTTCTTTGTATATTTTGGAGATCAGAACTTTGTCTGATGTGGGGTTAGTGAAGATCTTCTCCCATTCAGTAGGATGCCTTTTTGTCTTAATGACTGTGTCCTTTGCTTTACAGAAGCTTCTCAGTTTCAGGAGGTCCCATTTATTCATTTTTGCTCTTATTGTTAGTGCCACTGGGGTTTTACATAGGGAGTGTTCTCCTGTGCCCATGTATTGCAGGCTACTTCCCACTTTCTCTTCTGTCAGGTTCAGTGTGGTCGGATTTATATTGAGGTCTTTAATCCCTTTGGACTTGAGTTTTGTGCATGGTGATAGATAAGGATCTATTTTCATTCTACAGGTTGACATCCAGTTATGCCAGCACCATTTGTTAAAGATGCTTTCATTCTTCCATTTTTATAGGTTTGTGGATTAATATCCGGGTCTTTGATTCGATTCCATTGGTCAACGTCTCTGTTTTTATGCCAATACCAAGCTGTTTTCTTTACTGTAGCTCTGTAATAGAGTTTGAAGTCAGGGATGGTAATGTCTCCGGAAATTCCTTTATTGTATAGGTTTGTTTTGGCTATGCTGGGCTTTTTGTTTTTCCATATAAAGTTAGTTATTGTTCTCTCAAGGTCTATGAAGAATTTTGTTGGGATTTTGATGGGGATTGCATTGAATCTATAGATTGCCTTTGGTAGAATTGCCATTTTTACTATATTGATCCTTCCTATCCAGGAGCATGGGAGATCCTTCCATTTTCTGGTATCCTCTTCATTTTCTTTCTTCAAGGTCTTAAAGTTCTCGTCAAATAGATCTTTTTTTTAATATTTATTTATTTATTTATTTATTAATTATGTATGCAATATTCTGTGTGTATGTCTGCAGGCCAGAAGAGGGCACCAGACCTCATTACAGATGGTTGTGAGTCACCATGTGGTTGCCGGGAATTGAACTCAGGACCTTTGGAAGAGCAGGCAATGCTCTTAACCACTGAGCCATCTCTCCAGCCCCGTCAAATAGATCTTTAATTTCCTTGGTTAGTGTTATCCCAAGATACTTTATGCTATTTGTGGCTATCGTGAAAGGTGATGTTTCTCTGATTTCCCTCTCTGTTTCTTTATCCTTTGTGTATAGGAGGGCTACTGATTTTTTTGAGTTGATCTTGTATCCTGTCACATCACCGAAGGTATTTATCAGCTGTAGAAGTTCTTTGGTAGAGTTTTTGGGGTCACTTATGTACACTATCATATCATCTGCAAATAATGAAAGTTTTACTTCTTCCTTTCCAATTCGAATCCCCATGATCTCCTTATTTTGTCTTATTGCTATTGCTAGAACTTAAAGCAGTATATTAAAGAGATATGGAGAGAGTGTACAGCCTTGTCTTGTTCCTGATTTTAGTGGAATCACTTTGAGTTTCTCTCCATTTAATTTGATGTTAGCTGTTGGCTTGCTGTATATTCATTTTATTATATTTAGATATGAACCTTGTATCCCTAATCTCTCCAAGACCTTTATCATGAAGGGGTGTTGAATTTTGTCAAATGCTTTTTCAGCATCTAATGAAATGATCATAAGGTTTTTTTCTTTCAGTTTATTTATATGATGGATTACATTGATAGATTTTCGTATGTTGAACCAGCCCTGCATCTCTGGGATGAAGCCTAGTTGATCATAATGGATGTTTTTTTTTTATGTGTTTGGATTTGTTTTGCCAATATTTTATTGAGAATTTTTGCATCGATGTTCCTGAGTGAGATTGGTCTGTAATTCTCCTTCTTGGTTGTGTCTTTGTGTCCCCGTAGTTTCTTACATGAACAGTAGTACTATAGTCAATCCCCGTAGTTTCTTACATGAACAGTAGTACTGTAGTCAATCCCCGTAGTTTCTTACATGAACAGTAGTACTATAGTCAGTCCCCATAGTTTCTTACCTGAACGGTAGTACTGTAGTCAGTCCCTGTAGTTTACTGTTGCTCTCTTTGAGCTGTTCTGGTTCCTCATCCTGGGACACTTTTCCAGGCTGCGGTGTATCTACCCCTGATGGGTTCAACAGCATTAGCTTGTACTGCTTGTCTCAGCTGAAGGCCAAGGATGTGGTGGGGGCAGTGGTATGCTCTGTGTGATGTAACATATACTGGAGTGACTTTCTGATTCTGAGAGGCTCCGAACAGCCCCATAGCTGTTGCCACTCCATGGACCTCACCTATCTATTGCACAGACTCAAGGTTGAAAGAAGAATCTACACCCTCACTTTTCCTTCTTGCAGGGAGAGAGAACACCAATACTTGAGGGGATTATTTCCCACTTGGCGAAGAGCCCTGGCTTTGTCACCTGCATTGTTCTGATTAGTTGTGTCCTCTAGCCCTTCTTGCTCAGGCTCTCAATGTTTCTGGATGCTTAGTAGGACAGAGTTTGGTTTTCTGTCGGATTGTTTCCCCTAAGAACTCTGCCTTGCCATAAATGCTGATGCATTTCCCTTAAGTATCCTGGAGAAGTGCTTTAGTACTGTATAATCCTGATTTATTTACATGCTTGTCTAAATCTCTGTGATGTGACACAGCCTCTCCTAGCTCCTTTAGATCAATTCTCACCATGCGGTTCAGCAAAATCCCTGAAACCACATACCACTTGCCAAGTCCCTACTGGATTGGGCTCCTTCTTACGTCTCCCATGAGTATAGTTCTATTAGTTCAGTGGAGGAAGCAACAAACACTGTCTCTCACGTGTCCAGTTCCCTCAGGAATGCTTGTCCTCCTCCTGTGCTTTCCAGTTAGTGACGCTCATGCGAACTTCATGTAGTGAGAAGCAAGTGGCCAATGACTCACAGGAGCCAGGCCATCAGGGATTGATTTTGCATGTTTATGCAGCCTTGGTTTCAAGAAGGAATGGGAAATTTCATACTGTTTTTTCTTTTCCCATATCATTCAGAGTGACCTCATCCACTACATGTTCAATAGCCTCATGAGTCACTCTTGAAATGAGGGCTCCTTCATTTCCTACTTCTCTCTTTTCCATTCATATAGTTCAGGTGGCGAGTGCCTGTGAGGATTATAATTTCCTCTACCGGGCTATGGTTCAGGCCCCCATGTGGATGCAGACTCATGGATTTTCCTTTCCTCTCTGTAGATGTTGGACCAGAAGAATATTTTCTCTCACTTTGACATCTCCCTCTTCTTTCTAACGGACTGGTTATCCCTCTGAGCCGAAGTTTGGGTCCCAAGAAGTGGATCGGACACTTACACTCACCATCTCCATTTCATCCTCACCCCCTCACCTCTGCCCCTTTCCTACCACCTTAAAGTAGCACCCACATTTTTTTTCTTACTTGGACCAGTTCTGTCTGGGCAGACAGGTCAGCTTCAGTTATTTTAGTGCTCACAACAGAGAGACCGTACAACTAACAGTGCATCTGGCTTAAGATCCCTCCTGTACATGCTGGGCTCAAAGGATTATTCTACATTTTCGGGTCTATTGGTGGTTGGTCTGGGGGCATGGGCCATACCCTCTTCATCAAGGAGGCATACCACCCCATACCAGATCGGGAAGACAACGTTGGTGTTCCTCCCAAGCACTTCCATTCCTCAGATTGGTCAAACTTGGTTGCTTGTCTTACAGAACATAGCAGGGAACATGCAGCTGTCACTACAGGGAAAAGCCACGTCATTCCATACAACATAGGTAAAGGCAGCCATATCAGGACTGCCTCTCCCGGCATTCCACCCACAGACAGATCAGCATTAGTTGCATATATTATCTTACATTGCAATTGTTTCTCTCTAGCATCTCTCTGGTTTTGTTGGGTTATGTTCATACATCATGTCACTTCCTGAGGAAACCCAAGATATGGTGCCTGTGACAGACCTACGGAAAGATTCTACCCAAAACTAGTTTAGCAAACTTATTGGTGTTACTTATAGGAGCATGGATGAGGGACTCCTTACAGGAACGTGGGTTGTTTGGGCAGCTGGATCAATGAGAAGCCCACCATGGCATATATGTGAGAACTATATCCTTGGAACACCCTGAACATGCTTACTCTCATCTGTTTTAGCTTTCTTACCTTCCCCTGCACTTGGATCATGTGATTAACATCTGTTCATTTCTTACATCTGAATGCCTGACTATAGAATACGATAAGTGGTGTTTCCGCGTCAGACAGATATGAGTTTCCCCAGCCTCGGCAGCAGCTTGTATGAAGTAGCGATGGCGCCCAGCTGTGAGAGGCTCTGGGGTTAATTTAGGTCATGGGCTCACATCTAAGATCGCTTTGTGATTTGGTTGATACTCACTGATTTGGAATAACTATTATTTTCCACTTGTCTTTTTTTTTTTCCTGCAGCTTTCCCCACAAATAAACCAAACAAAGATGCAAGACATGTAATAAAAGTGGTAAGTTTTGTTCTTACATTTATAGTCCTGTATTTCTGACTTTCCCCCATTCTGCTTTATTTTCATCAAAGTCTCTCCTCCACTTTTTTAGGTAGAAAGGTCCGTAGAGTGGTTTAGGATTCCACTTCTGTTCATGTGCCGTGGGCATAGCACAATGAATAGCATGTAGTTCAGTTAGTGAAGGATTCGTGTGAAGGGACCCCATGGTATGTCCCAGTGTGCCTGCCCTGAAGACATGTTGGCATACAGCCAGTGCTTATTTATGTACACAGTTCTCATTGCTTTCAGGAAGATCTTTGTAGAAGCCTTACTTTATGTGTAAGAATATATTGGGATAGCTACAATATGTTGTCTAAAATGAGACTTTTCAAGTTTATTTAGTTTTTTTTTTTTAAGGAGAAGTCTGGTGCTTGTTTGATGAAGAATTCTAGAACTATTACATATTTTGCATGTGAATGCTTATATGTTCACAGTTGAAATACAATTTGTTTTTTCTTTGGGATAAGTCTTCCCATTAAACTTAATTATTATTTCTCTTTCATAGGAATATCAAGAGAATGGTCCATTATTTTCGGAACTTAAATTTTATCAGAGAGCTGCGAAAAGAGAATATAGTAAGTAGAAGTAGCTAAGCAGCTATGCTGTGTATGAACTTGCTAAAGTGAGGCTTAATATTTTGGTCTTTTTCTGGCCTTCTGGAAAATTCTTTTCCATATGAAATTTATTGTAAAGTGATATACTTAACTGTTATAACATATAAAAGCAAGACAGATGGTACACACATCTTGATATGGCACACATAATGGGTTATATATTTTAAGTCAAAGTGTTTCTGCTACTTTACATAACATGCTGACTTGTGGAATTATCAAGAAATCTCTAAGCATAAAAGAGTATAGAAGGAAATTATTTCTTTTATAAAGAAGCATAGATAGAAAGTATATAGTGACAAAACGAAAGTAGGGAGAGCACACACGCACACACACAGAGGGAAGGGTTGTAAGGTGGATTAACGTATTTGAAAGTGATTACATGTTGTGATATTTACGAAACTAGTAGAAAGGTGAATGTTGAGAAGTTATTTGGAGGTAGATATCATAAATAAGAACGACCAGTTGGAGATCTGAATGTGAAATGAATACAAGCAGAGATGGAGGGGAGAGGCTTCTAAGAGACTGCGGAAGTTGGTAGGAGTCATAATGACTAGAATGGGCAAGGTCCTCTCTATCTTGTTTAGGAGAAAGAATGATGGATCTGGCCTGAATAATTAACTTTGGTTCCTTAATAAAGCTTCTAAACACTGTGACTATAGTCTCCACCAACTGCTTCAGCGGTGTCAGAGTGACAAATAGAATCCATTAAATTTGATTGTTTTATCAGGAAAGCTGTCTTAAGCATGGAACACATATGGGAGAAAAGTGAAAAGAGTGATTAAACTACCCGATTGTTTAACTGGATTAAACAATTCAATTATGATCTTTTTTTGGTAAACAAAATTTATTCAAAACAGTTGTTTTACAGAATAAATAACTTTTAATTTCAGAGTCAGGTACTTCTTCTGCTCAATTTGTATTTTTTAGACTGACATGGTTGTAGGCTTTGAAATGAAGGCAGTAGTAAGAATAAGTGCCCTCCTTTGTAGTCAACATGTGTTACGTGTAGAAACTTAGCTAGCATATAATGAAATGTCTTGTTTTCATGAATAGAAATATTTATGAGTGATAACAATCTACTTTGTAAGACTATGTCTTTTATGGTAGTATTAATTTTGTTTACAAACTTGTATTTTGTGTTAATTATACTGGAAACAAAATGTTTGAAACCATGAGATAGATATATCTATTTTTATTCTGTTTTTACTTTCTTAGGTCTAATTAATATTTTGGTTAGATAATTAAGTCTTAGCATCTATACAATGGTAAAAATACCTTTCTAAATCATGTTTTTTGTTAACTTTTCTTCGCAGTTCAAAAGTGGACAGCACAGAGGAAACTTGATTATTTAGGAGTTCCTCTGTTTTATGGATTTGGTCTGACTGATTTTAAAGGAAGAAGGTAAAAGCAAATTGTAATCATATCAAATTCATATGATTAATTATTATTACCAACGAACCTTTCCTCAGTGATCTAGCTGATGCAACTCAAAATATATCTTGGTTCCTAGGCATCAGGAAGCCTCTGGTGGCTCATCGGCTTGGTTCTAGGTTCTGGTCTCTCTGGTGGAAGAGAGGGGAGAGAGAGGGGGAGAGAGAGAGAGACAGGGATAGCGACAGAGAGACAGAGATAGAGAGAGAGACACAGACACAGAGAGAATATGAACATAATTGCACAGTGAAGTGTGTCTGAGCTGGAGGTCTCAGCTCTTCTTTATGATCTAATCTTAAATGTGGTGTCCTAGAATACAGCCTCCTTCTCTTTCTTAGCAGTCAGTTACTCAGTCCACCTCTGAAAGCTAGGAGAAAAATCACTGTCCACCTTGAGAGGAAACAGGAAATTTTTTTTTAAAGCTAGCTTTGAATGTGCCTATTAGCACATATAAAATTCATTAATTATGATTTTAGAAAAGTTACTTATTTTGCACCAATTCTGTTGCAGGAGGTGCCATAGATGTTATCCTACTTTTTCAATTTTAGAAAGGTGATAGTTTTACTTTAGATGTGAGAAAATAGGCCCGGGTGTCGGCCCTTTGTTCAAATACCTTTAAATAGTACAAATAAAGTAAAGTGCCTCCTACAGGGTCCTGAGTGGACTACAGAAATCATGGGGCATCCATAGCATGTTACATGTACTGTTAAATCATCTAGCACTGTAAGAGTTGGCTTCAGAATTATGTGACATACTACTGAAGAAAGGATAGAGAGAATTCTGGGTAAAATGGAAGAGCAGAAGTTGCCCGTGTGATCTGGTTAAGGATAACTGTTAGAGAAAAAAAAAAGACTCTTCTAAAAAGAGGAAGACCTTTGGAGATTCACAGAGGCAGTGATAGGATACACCAAAAGTGTGGCACCAAAGATGGGCAACATACCCCAAAAGAAACCAAGAGATGCAGGGCCCCAGCCACATACTTCCTTTACTGGTAGAGGGGAAGCAGGAACCTCATCTCAAAGGTAATACAGACAGATTCTGGTAAAGTCAAACCAAACCACACCAAACCAACCAAACCAAACACCCAAAACAAGTCCTCAGAACAACCTCCCATATCCCTCACAAGCCTCACATTGGGTGACAGTTTCTTCCAAGGCTGAACGGTTCCATCCTGCAGTGTTACTTCTGAAGCTGGAGATCAACAATCAAACTGCCTTGTCAGAGTTTTTGAAACTGACCAGATGCACTAGGCCCCTCCCTGCCAGAGCAAATAACAGAAGCTGAAAGTCCCTCTGAGAGGAAGCAAAACCAAGCCATAAATAGTTTCTCAGACCAGACCAACTGCCTAGAAGAAGCAGAAACCAGCTTGAGCTGCCTGGGAGAGGTTTAGCCAAGCTGAGGCATCTGGAAGGGACCGTCCCCCAGTGAGCTTCCTGCTCCTGGTTCTCAGCTTCCTGAGCTGTGAGCTGTGCTAAGGTGGCTTTGGTGATGTAACTGTCTCTGAGTCATTTCTGCTCCTTTAAGTAACTGGCCTGTTCTCCTGTTTTACTGGTAACCCCAGTAAAACGTATTGATTCACCAAGCTGGACTTTGGTGGTATCCTTGTTTTGGTTTGTTGTGGGTTCCCTATCTGGGGGTGAGTAGATGTGTATGTTATGTCTCCCCAGAAAATGTTTTGTCTTACAACAGCTTAAGACAACTTGTAGCTTTTAGTGAGATGATGATTCTTTTGATGGTCAACAGTAGAAAAAACAAAAAATCCAAAAAAAACTGTTTTGTCACTAAGCATGATTCATAGGGCAGTAGACAGGCACGATCTTGAGAAAGAAAAAAAATACAAACAAAAAAACAACTCTTGTTGAAAATTGAGATACCTTGGAGGGCTGAGGAAGGGGTAATCACAAGCCCGAGAATCTGAAGTTAACCTTTCTCAGCACCAGCATGAGAGGCATCCATACAAAGTGGTGTGAAAGCCAGAGGGAACAGGACCATCAAAGGGTGAAGGTTGGAGGAGTCTGCTCAAGCACTAAAGTACATGGATCAACTTAGTCCTGTTCTTGATGAATGAGAACAGATCTCATCAGCTGAGGAGAACTCTGAGCTAGAGGTCAGTGGGTGGATCACCTCTGGAACCCCTGAAAGGACCAGTATCAGCTCAGGACCCCTAAGACCAATTTCTCAGCACAAAGATATATTTTCCCCAGAGGGGCAGAGGGCAGGGAATAAAAGACAAAGACAGAAAATAGAGAATAAAAGAGAAGGGGAAGGGAGCAAGGGCTAAGAGGAAGAGGGATTTGTCCTGGAGGGACAAAGGACTGCCTCTGGATAGAGAAGAGACAGATGTGGCACATACAAAAATGGTGGTTTATAAAGGAAAAAGGGGAAACCACATGTTAGAATGAGGTTTTTAATTTTAATTGTGTATGTTAATTGGGTGAGCCTAGTGGGGCTTGTGATTGTGGAACTTCAGTGCTTTGATAGCTGGACCCTGGTAGTCAGCCTTAGGAGGAGCAAGTGGTCAAATAAGGGAGTAGACCTTGGTGGCTAACTTTAGGAATGTAATCTAATGGGTTAGCAAGTAAGAGAGAATGGGGGATTAGGGTTAGGCCTGGCAGAGACACGTGCTTTAGTGAGCCAGTGTCCCTTCACCAGTGTTCACTACTGTAGAGCCTAAAGACTCTGTGAGTTACTGAACATGTGTAGCAACATCCAGTGTAGCAGTGATGAAAACTGGTACTCAGGACGTCTTAATAGTAAGAACACAGGTCTTTCTTTAAAATTTTTATTTATTTATTTATTCATATTACTGCAGTTCCCTCCCTCTACTCCTCCCAGGTGCCTCCCACCTCCTCCCATCTGGATCTACTCCATTTCTGTCTCTCATTAGAAAAGAGCAGCTTCTAGGAAATAACAACCAAACACAACAAAATAAAATATAATAAGATAAAACAAAAGCCATCATGTTAAAATTGGACAAGCCAAGCCAACAGAAAAATGAAGGAGCCCAAGATAAGGCACAAGAATCAGAGATCCACTTGTTCACACATCCAGGACTTCCACAAAAGCACTAAACTGAAAGCTATAGTATCCATGCAAAGGACCTGGTGCCGACCCGTGTGGGTCCTATGAATGCTGTGTAGTGTCTGTGAGTTCATATGAGCTTTCCTCAGTTGATTCAGAGGGCCTTGTTCTCCTGGTGTTTTCTATCTTCTGTCTCCCATAGCACTTCTGCTACCTCTTTCATGGGGTGGTTCTCTTAGCTCTGAGGGGAGGGATTTGATGGAGACATCCCATTTATATCCGAGTGTTTGAAGGTCTCTCTCCTCCTGATGTTTGGCTGTGAGTCTCTGTGTTTGTTTCCATGCTGCAGGAGGAATCTTCTCTGATGCAGCTATTGGTATAGCAGATTATCAGTAAGAATCATTTTATTGATACTTTTTTTAAAGACTAGTAGTATTTGCTTTGATCCTAGGTCACTGGGCTATCTAGACTCCTAGTCTTGGACACTCAAGCAGTGTCCAGCTTGGGTTCCATCTCATGGAGTGTTCCTTAAGTCAAACCACACATTGGTTGGTCACTCCCACAAGGTTTGTGCTACCATTGCCCTAACATATTTTGTAGATCAATGGTTTTGTGGCTGGGTTGGTGTTTATTTTTCTCTTTTGGTAGCCTGCAGAGTACCTTTCTGTGTCACAGACACTAGAACACGGGGGTGAAGTTTCTATGTAGGTACCAGCCGGGCCTCTCCATGTCCAGTGAGCTATGTGGATGTTGTCTTCAACAATGGGATCTTATTGTCAGTTTATGGAGAGCAACCTATTGTCTTGGCAATACCTGAGTTGTTTAGGGGTTTTCATAGGACCCCTTGGCCAACAACTCAGTTGTTGGATAAAACCCAGTCCTAGCACTGGAAACTTCACTTGGTGACAAGAGATGGCCAGTAGGCAGGTTCCTTCTTGCTCAATATTTGGAGACTTCATTAGGATCCCCTTTGTATATTTATAGGAAGTTCCCATTGCATTAGGGTTCATACAGCCCCTCAAATGCTCTTCAATCCTAGCTTTCTCTCCCCTCATTCCCATCTTTCCTCCCCTTCTCACCTGATACTCCAGTTCTAGTCCCCCACTTTCCACCTTCACCCTGGCTCAGTCTACCCGTAAAGTTTATTCTCCCCCCACTCCCAAGGAAAACCATGCGTCCCTCCTAGTCTTTTCCTTTATGTCTAACTTCTGAGTCTACAGACTGTAGCTTGGTTATCATTTATTTAATGGCTAATATCTAGATATAAACAAATACATAGCATATTTATCTTTCTGAGTTTGGGTTACTCATTCAGAATGACTTTTTCTTGTTCCATCTATTTGCCAGCAATTTTCTCGATGTCATCTTTTAAATAGCTGAGTAATACTCCGTTGTGTAAATATACCAAATTTTATTTATCCATTCTTCTTTTGAGGGACATCTAGGTTGTTTCTTGCTATTATGAATAGAATAGCAATTAACATAGTTGAACAAGTGTCCCGGTGGCAGGATGAAGCGTCCTTTGGGTGTATGTCCAAGAGTGATATAGCTGGGTCTTGAAGTAGACCAAGTCCTATTTTCTGAGGAACTGCCATACTGATTTCCATAGTGGCTATACAAGTTTGCACTCCCACCAGCAATGGAGGAGTGTTCCCTGTGCTCCACATCCTTAAAGCGTCACTTGTATTAATGATTTTAGCTGTTCTAACAGCTGTAAGATGGAATCTCAAAGCTGTTTTTATTTGCATTTCCCTGACAGCTTTGGATGTGTAATATTTCTTTGTTACTCAGCCATTTGAGTTTCCTCCATTGAGTAATCTCTGTTTAGATTGGTACCCTATTTTTAACTGGGTTCTTTTAGTGTTTGTATACCAGTTCTCTTGAGTCCTTTATATACTTTGGATATTAATTTTCTATCAGATGTGGAATTGATAAAATTCTTTTTTCCATTTTTTATGCTGCCACTTTGTCCTATTGACGGTGTCCTTTGCCTTACAGAAACTTTTCCCACAGCAGCCATCATTATACAAACTAGGGGAAAACAGAAGACATTTCCTCTAAATCCCTAAAAACAAGGGTCTCCACTCTCTTCTCTTACCAGTACTTGGAAAAAAAAAAAGAGAGGGAGTAAGAGAAACATAAAAGGGATACAAATAGAAAGGGGAAAATTTAAACTATCCGTATTATAGATTATTCAATCCTGTATATAAGAGACACAAAAGTCTCTACCTAGAACTCTTAGATCAGATAAACATGGTCAGCACAACAGTAGAAAAGAAAACTGAACAACCAGAAAGTTGCTGAGAAAAAACTGTAGAGGAGGAGCCACATTTAAATACCTTTTAAAAAAATCTCCAGGAAGAAGTCCACTTGTGGAGGGGAAATACCTCTATAGTGAAAATGAGCAGGGACTGAAGAAAGAAATGGAAGGAGATACTAAAAGATGGACTAGCTTGCATGTTCAACAATTGCCAGAATTAGTATAGTGGAAATGATTATTACTAAATATGATCTATAGGTTTAGTACTGTCTGCATCAAAACTCAAGTACATCTTAAGAATTAAAACTAGAAAAAAGTCTTGTAAAATTCACATGAAACCACATAAATACCCAAACAACCAAACAATTTCAAGCATAAATCTTAGTGCCAGTGGTGTCAGAATACTTGATCTCAAATTGAACCATGAGCAATGATAATGAAAATTATGGCAGTGATACAGAAAGGGACTGACGGACCAATGGACTGGAGTAGAGGCCCAGAAGTAAACCCACACAACTACACTAGCCAACTTCTAGGAATCAAAGAGACACATTGGGATAATCCCGTGCTTCAATTGTTTTGGGACTGCTGACTATCTATACATGCAGAAGGATGACAGTATGTTCTTATGCACTGACTCTCAACCTTCCTAATACTGCCACCCTTTAATACAGTTCCTCATGTTGTAGTGACCCAACCATGAAATTACTTTTGTTGCTACTTCAAAAATTATGCTACTGTTATGAATTATAATGTAAATATCTTATATGCAGACTATCTAATATGTGGCCCCTGTAAAAGGGTTGTCTGACTCCCTAAAGGGGCTGTGCCATACAGGTTGAGAATGGCTGTGTCTGTCATTGTGCATAAAAATCAATTCAAAACACATTAAGGCTTTAATTTAGGACCACTGACTCTGCTGGAGGAAACCTTATGTAAAACACTGCAAGACAGGACAAGGACTCCAGTAATCTGGGAAGATATTCTCTGAACTCACTGATGGGTCTTTGTTAGCTTGATAAAAGAGTTACCAGGACAACCTATAGATGCAAGGATTTATTTTGGCTATGGTTCCAGAGGGTTAGAGTACATAATGCAGGGCAGCATGAGAACATGACTGTAGGCAGCCAGCGGGACAGTGGGAATGGAGCAGACAGAGCTCGCATCTGAACCATGAGTACAAGGCATCAGAGAGTGAAATAGAAGGGCTGTGGGCTTTTTTCTCACAGCCCACCCCCTTGATGTACTTCCTCCCTGGAGGCTGCATCATCTAAACCTTTCCCAAACAGTGCCACCAACTGGAGACAAAATCCATATGCCAGAAACCATGGGGGACATTTTTCATTCAAAACACTACAGGGGTTTCATGAAATTTAACAATTTCTATACAGCAAGGGGATCATCCTAGTGAGTAGAGAACCTTTGCATCAGAAAACACCTTTGACAGCTCTTCATCAGCATATTATTTGGGAAATACGAAATGTACAAATAGACTAATGAATTCTTGAAAGGGAGAAATAAAGATCGCCAGTTTGGACTAGTGTTTAATGTTCTCAGCCATCAGAAAATATGAATTAAAACTAGCTCAAGAGGGCTGAGAGATGGCTCCATGGTTAATAGTGCTTGCTGCCCCAGTTTAGGCACCCTCTCCACTATAGCTGGAGTCACTGTGGTTTTCTGGGAGTTTCCCTGGCACCTGGTTTCTCCCTAACACTAGAATGGTCCCCCTCTATCAAGATATCTCTTTCACTACTCTCCCTCCATCCCTCCGCCAACTTCGCCATCCTGATACTTCATGTTCCCATCTTCCATCCCTTCTCTTCTCCCCTCCCTTACCCCCAGTTTACCTAGCAGAGCCCATCTATTTCCCCTTCCCAGGGCGATCCATGCATCCCTCTTAGGTTACCTAGCTTCTCTGGGACTGTGGATTATAGCCTGGTTATTCTTAGTTTTACATCCTATATTCACTTATGAATGAGGACATACTGTGTTTGTCTTTCTGAGTCTGGGTTACCTCACTCAGGATAATTTTTTTTCTACTTTGATCCATTTGCTTGCAAATTTCATGATGTCATTTTTTTAATAACTGCCGAATAACACTCCATTGCGTGAATGCACCACATTTTCTCTACCCATTCTTCAGTTGAGGGGCATCTAGGTTGTTTTCAGGTTCTGGCAATTACTAATAATGCTGCTATGAACATGTTTGAGCAAGTGTCCTTGTGATATGATTGAACATTCTTTGAGTATATGGCCAAGAGTGGTATTGATGGATCTTGGGGTAAATTGATTCCCAATTTTCTGAGAAACCACCTCACCTATTTCCAAGGTGAACGTACAAGTTTGCACTCCCACCAGCAGTAGAGGAGTGTTGCTCTTACTCTGCACCCTCTCTAACACAGGCTGTCATTGGTGATTTTGATCTTAGCCATTCTGACAGGTATAAGACTCTGTCTCAGAGTCATTTTGAGTTGCATTTCCATGTTCAGAATTGATACTTTATCTTGATGGATTTTTTCCTGTGATGAATATGAAATGACCTCCATCTCTTTTGATTAATTTTAGCTTGAATCTATTTTGTTAGATATTAGTATAGCTACACCAGCTTGCTTCTTTAGTCCCTTTGGTTGGAAATTTTTTTCCCAACCCTTTACTCTGAAGTAGTGTCTGTCTTTGAGGTTGAGGTGTGTTTCTTGTATGCAGCAGAAGGATGGATCCTGTTTTTGTATCCATTCTGATAGCCTATGTCATTTTATAGGCAGATTGAGTTCATTGATATTAAGAGATATTAATGACCAGTGATTATTAATTTCTGTTATTTTTTTTCTTGTTGGTGGTATCATGGGTGCGTTTATTTATTTATTTATTTTTGATTTGTTGGTTTGAGATTATCTATTGACTGTGTTTTTCATGGGTGCAGCTAACTTCCTTGGGTTGTTGTTTTCCTTCTAGTTCTTTCTGTAGGGCTGACTTTGTGGATAAGTATTGTTAAATCTGATTTTATAATGGAATATATTTTTCCCTCCATCTATAGTGATTGAAATTTTGTTGGGTATGGTAGTCTGGACTGGCATCTGTGTTCTCTTAGTATCTACAAACTGTCTGTCCAGGACCTTCTGGCTTTCAGAGACTCCATTGAGAAGACAGATGTAATTCTGATAGGTCTGCCTTTATAAGTTTCTTGGCCTTTTTCCTTTGCATCACTTAATATTCTTTTTTTATTCTGTATGTTTAGTGTTTTATTATGTGGCAAGGAGATTTTTTTTTTTTTTTTGGTCCAGTCTATTTGGTGTTCTGTAAACTGTTTGTATCTTCTTTTTTAGATTTGGAGAGTTTTCTTCTATGATTTTGTTAAATATATTTTCTGTGCTTTTGAGCTGGTAGTCTTCTCCTTCTATCTCTATAATTCTTAGGTTTGGTCTTTTCATGGTGTCCGAGATTTCCTACATGTTTTGTGTTAAGAATTTGTTGGATTTAAATTTTTCTGTGATCAATGAATTTATTTCCTCTGTTGTATCTTTAATTCCTGAGATTCTCTCTTCTATCTCTTATATTCTGTTGATTGTTTGCATTTATAGTTCTTGTTCATTTACCCAGTTATTCCATTTCCAGAATTCTTTCGGTTTGTGTTTACTTTATTGCCTGTATTTCAGTTTCCAAATTTTAAACTGTTTCCTTCACCTTTTTGATTGTTTTTTTCTTAGCTTTCTTTAGGGGATTTATTGATTTCTTTCAATTCTAATTTGTCCTTTTCCTCTGTTTCTTTAAGGGATTTTATCATTTCCCTTTTAAGGTTTTCTATCATTTCCATAAAGTTATTTTTAAGATTGCTTTCTTCTGTTTCTTTTTTTCTTTTTCTTTTTCTTTTCTTTTTTTTTTTTTGCTTTTTATGATTTTGAATGTATTCTTACACTGCTATTTACCCATCTGGGTTTGGGATAACTATAGGCGGGTGTTTATTCTTGTGATGTCTTTGTTTTTTGGGTCCTTTGTTCCTTTGTTTTTCATTTCCTTTATTGTCTTTTGGCCTGATTGGTCAAGGGTTCTGGTAATTGGCTTGTTGTCAGTTGAAGTAGGGTTGTCTCAGGTAAGGTTTCTGGGTATTTGGGTGTGTAGATCCAGTGTATCATCCAGTTTTTCTGGCTGGTGTGGACTCTACTTGTGCCTATGGGGCCTGTTCTTCCTACTTGTGTGGGTGGCACTTGTGCCTATAGATTCTGCTGATGTTTCTAGAGAGGGTTCTTCGAGAGGAGGTTGCTTTTATTCCAATTGGTGCAAGTGATGCTTGTGTCTCTAGAGGCTGCTCTTCCGGATAATTCAGGTGGTGTTTATGCCTCTAGGTCCTTTTGATCTTGTGGCAGATGGTTGGTCAGGGGCAGGATGATGGATTTGGTAGGTTTGGGTGGAGGAGTGGGTCTTGTAGGTTACAGAATCCAGTGGATAGCTGTGGTGGTGGAGAGTCCTGCATACAGGACTCTTGCCTGTTGACCTGCTGCTGGGACTGAAATGGGTGGAGGTGGGCACGAGATGTGCCCTGGGTCTTATGGCCTAGGAACTGGGGCAATTTATCTGGGATACCAGTCACTGACCTCTTCTTTCAATTGGTACAGGTGGTATTTGTGCCTCTAGGGGCTGTTGATCCAGGGAGGGGGATGGATGGGTTCAGTGGGTTTGGGCGGCAGAGCAGGTCTTGTAGGTTACGGTATCCAATGGGTGGCAGCACTGGTGGGATAGTGGGTTATTGTGCACATATTCCCCAGCAGCTTGGACTGATTATCTTTTGTTGTTACGTGGCAAGCATTGTCCTTTAAATTTTGTTAAGAGATAATCTCAGAATTTTTATTTCAGGAAGATCTCTTTTCTGATACCTCTTACAGTTACAGATTCATGGTGATGGAAAGACTGGGAATAGATTTACAGAAGCTCTCGGACCAGAATGGTGTTTTTAAAAAATCAACTGTGCTGCAGCTTGGAATCAGGGTGGTGAGTTTGAGACACTTCATTTCAAATGCCTCAGCTTTAGATTACTTTCTTGTTGTGCTTTTTACAGAATTATGAGAAAATAAGGATGATTTCCTAGCAATATCAGTTATAGAGAGTAGAAAGCATTTTGGTGAAATTATTAACCATGGGCTCTGCAGATGACAGGCTATGCTGTGTTTGATCATTGCTATTACACAGTTTTCCCTTACAGCTTAGTTTTGCATATCAGACAAAGCTTAGATAGCTATAAAATAACCTTTCTTTTGTCTGTTGCATTTCTAACTGCAAATTATGGCCAAATAGACTACTTCTCTTGCATAATATAGTATGGTTTGATCTAAAGTATTTTGATTATAAGTTTAGGGGTGGTGGCAACAATTAATTATACCAACGATCTCACACACACACACACACACACACACACACACACACACACACACACACACACACACACACTGCTAACCATGAAGCAGTATAGTCACAAATAACCTTGAGTGCATTCATTTGTTGATCATGCCGTGTATTTCCCTTATCTGTTTGTGTCTTGCTTGGGTCTTCTCCCACCCCAATCATAAGTAGACTGAAACAGCTCATGTCAGGCTGTGATGTGGAAAATAATTAATTTCTCCATTATCTGTTCATCGATCAATTCTCCTAGTAAGTGTTTATGGAACACCCCCCTCTCTCTCTCTTTCTCTCTCTCTCTCTGTCTCTCTGTTTCCTTCTTTCTCTCTCTTCTCTCATATATGTCTCCCCCTGTGCATGTGTGTGCGTGTGTATGTGTGTGTGTGTATATAACATACAAGGTTCTAGGATTTTAATGAAGCCTAAGAGTTTGTTATTACACAGGATAATAATCAGAGGTATAATATTTTGTTCTGATGTCTTCAAGATTTGAATCATAACTATTGATTGATGAGTGAACTCTTTCACTCATAGATGTTTTGACTATTTTTCTGTACTTTTAAGCTATTTATTCCCAGTCTAAGTTGCTTTTCATGTTACTGTGATAAAAATACCCTGGAAAAAGCAAATTAAAGGAGAAAATATTTACATTGTTTTATGATTTGAGTCCCTCCTGTTGGGGAAGTCACAAACAACAGAACCTTGGGGCAACTGATCACATTGCATCCATAGTCAGGACAGAGTGATGTGTGCCTGTGCCAACTCTTGTTCTTCGTTTGCTACAGTTCAGAATTTCATCCCAGGGAATGGTGCCACCCACAGTGGGCAAATCTTCCCTTCAAAATTAGGTTACTTGAGATAATTCCCTACAGTTATTCCCAGAGGCTCATCTCCCACATGATTCTAGATTTTTTTTCCACTTGATGATTGAGATTAAACATCACATTCCTCTTTGTACATTTTGGTCTGACCATTGGGTTTTCAGTGCCATAAGAATAAATATTGTTAAATCTTGATTTCCCTCCCTCCCTCAGAGGTTCAAGTACAAATATTTGATGTTTGAGGATCACTTTATTCAACTCTTTATGGGATGAGCAACCAGAAATGATATTTTAGGATAATCAATAATAATGAGATACATTATTTATTCCATTCGTGTAAATAAACCATTACTCTAGTGTAAAACATTAATACTGATCTTATCTATTTCTTTTCACAGCTGGACATACTGGAGTATATACATGAAAATGAATATGTCCATGGTGATATAAAAGCGGCAAACCTACTGTTG
Source organism: Ondatra zibethicus (assembly GCA_004026605.1). Lineage (NCBI taxonomy): Eukaryota > Metazoa > Chordata > Mammalia > Rodentia > Cricetidae > Ondatra > Ondatra zibethicus. Next base: position 251,705 of record PVIU01000794.1, read on the forward strand.
GGTTACACAAATCCAGATCGGGTAAAGAGAGCATTAACATTTGCTTTTAGTGAGCGTCTTTGGAGTATTGTAGTCAAATTTAGTAGAGACAGACTCTTAACCCACAAGAGTTTACAAACGAGGGCTTAGTATGATGAATGTTTCAATTTGTCTTGTCTTGCTTACCTAATTTAATCCTTGCACCAGATTAATGAGTAATTAGGATGAAGAAACCAAGAGTCAGAAGGGTTAAATCATTTGCTAATGGACACACATTGAAGAAGTGTCTGAGCAGGAATCTGAGTTTCTAAGCAAATGTAGATAAAGGACCATGGCAATCCAGGGAGAGGAGATGGATATGTGCAGAAAGATAGCTGCATGGGGCTCCGTTTCTTCTCCCTATAGTTTGAGCAAAGAAACACGTCCAAAAGAGATTTCCATTGTGGCAGAAATCTTCTACCCAGTATCATAACATTTCTTGAGATGTGGCCAGAACAATTCCAGTTTCAAGCAATTATTAGTAGCCCAGGTTTGAAAGGAAGGAGGATGAACCGTCAAAGCACTAATGGTTTCTAGGGCAGTGAAACTTCTGTATTCATCAAGAGTGCACATATATCATTATTTCTTTGTCAAGTGCCACTTTCATTGCACATTGTGGTGATGCTGTTGTCATTGTTGGTTTATCTGTATTAACAAAAGTCTTACTGAGGAGCGTTGAGGTGAAAGCTGCACGTCGAGGGGCTGGGGTTATATGGGAACTCAGAGCACTTGCTGCTTATTTTTACCTAAGTTACTCAAAATTTATCTAAATTAAACACAAAAGTTTCTCCAAATAAAACAAGCTATAAAAATATGGCAAAAGTAACTAAATGACTGAAATGTACTTTAAATTATTTCTGTCATATTTTGCAACTGTTATCTAATGTCTCAACAGATTTAAAGTAAAAAAAAAACAGTAAGACTCAAAAATATAGAGAAGTATAAGTAAGTGCTTAATGGACCTCTGTAAGTATTGAAAATTCTAAATAAGAGAAAAAGTCTCAACAGAACATACTAATAAGTTAAAAGTTTAAATATATCTCCAAATTAGTCCAACATAAAGAATGAGTACATATAAAATATTTTTAAATATACTTGAAAATATCTAGCAAAGAAGACAGTAGTAGGAAGAACACTACATAATTTCAGAGTGTAGTGAGGAAAATGCAATCTGAGCTGGGGAAGAAGATGTAGCACTGCCCTTGAGACGAGTGGAACAAAGGTCCCTTTTGCTAAACCTGGAAGATGGTGGGGATGGGAGAGTGGGGCAGCTTCCACAAAAGACAGCAAATTAGAGGGAATCTGAGAGGAGAAGCAAGAAGGTATGGATTCTTACATCTGGTTTGAGTTACTTAGCAGAAGAATTCCAATTATTGTAATTGTTTTTATTACTGGGTAGTATCTTTTGAACAGTACAATTTCTTTATCTGTTCATCTGGTTTTGGACATTTGAATTTTTTGTAGGATTTTTAAAATTATTTTCTAACACGTGTGTTGGGGCCCAAGCTCATGTCATCTGAAAAACCAGCTAACACCGTTCACCACTGAGCCATCCCTCCAGGCCCTGGGCATTGGCTGAGCCAAGATGCATGTAAAGTTTTTATGTAGGCTTCTGTTTTAGCTTCCTCAAGGGAAAGTAATCGTGAGTGGACTTTCTGGGCCGTGTGATAATGTGCACTTGATGTAGCAACTGCCAAACTCTCTGACCGAGACTGTCACTGTGAGGTTTACATCAGCAACGTGTGACAAGGGCAATTCCTTCACATTTTGGTTCCTTTAGTTTTCTGAGTTTCACCTATTCTCATGGTTGTTAGGCATCTGTCATTTAAATTTATGCTGGTCATCTGCTGGCACTGACCCTGTTGCATGTGCTTGCTTTCCAGTCTTGTGTTTTCTTGGTGAACATGTCCATTTTTAAACTTTTCTTCTGGATGAGTTGCAGCATCTTTATCTCTTGAGGGTGGGCGCTTGGTCAGAGGTTTGTGCTGTAGGTATTGTCTGCAGCTGTGGCCAGTCTCTTGGTTTCCTTACAAATGCACCTAACCACTGATTCTTCTCCCTAGCCCTTGATCGAGATTAGCATACTCTTAATTCTGTTTTGCTTAGAGAATTAAACTTTATGATTTTAATATTTTAAAGTTTATTGACAATTACTTTATGTCTAAGGATACAGTCTAACTTTCTGAATTTTTCATAAACCCTTGAAAATAATATATATCCTGCTAATTGTCTTGGGGTGGAATGATTAATAAATGTCAGTCAGGTAAAACCGGTTGAGTCTTAGTGCAGTCTTCAATGTCTCTACTGAGAACAATTGAAAAACTCTTAAATTTTTCTCTTTTCAAACCTTCCTCAGTATCTCCTTTGTGTGCATTGGTTCATGTGCATTTTTATGTCTTCTGTATCAGTTGTCTCTTTCATCTTGATTTGGAAGTCTGTCTTTGTCTTTTGTTGATATAGCCATCACAGTTTCTCTTGATTTCAGCATTGTATGTCTTTCCTTTCTTTCTGCTTTTAGTCCCTCCCCCCCAGTACATGTATATTACACTCTTGGAGATGGGGTGTCCATTAGAGGCTTGTTTTCATGCTTTGTTAGTATAGGTTTATAGGAGCCTATACTCAGATGGTTTTTCCTGCGTCCAGCCAGTTCCCCGTGGGATTCATCACTTAGTCAGGAGTAGAACATCTCCAACCCTTTGAGGTCTGGAAGAAGTTTAGCTTCCTGTCTCCCTCAGGATGCCACATCTGCCTGTGGTTTTCTCTCTTCTGAACCTTCAGCTTCAGGTTCTGTCTGAGCCTGTGGCCTCCCATGGTTGCCCACTCCATGCTGTAGTTAGGATGTTCCTGGGTGTTTGTAGGGCTCAGCTCTTGGTGGCTCTTTCGAGGAGCACAGTCTTGTGTTATACGTTTAAAGCCTCCAAACACTTATTTACTTCATGATTATTATGTGCAGCAGGACATTCTCACTTTCATATTTCTAAAACCAAAAAGGCCAGCTTAAATAGTTTAATTTTGTTGAATTTCTGTTCTCGCTATTTGCCCATTCTTATCTTCATTTATTCTGATTTTTCTCTCCATTTGGAAGAGATTTTATATGAACTGTATGAGTCCTTTTGCTGCTGCATAACTTACATGTCTTATTTCCTTATTATTTACCTTTTGGGTTTTTTCTTTTTTTTCTTTTTCTTTTTCTTTTTTTTTTAGAGAGGATCTCAAATAGTTCTGGCTAGCATTGAATTTGCTCATGTAGTCAAGGCTGACTGTGATGAATTCCTCATCTACCTACTTCAGTTACAGAATGCTGGACCATAGGGAAAAGCCACTGTGCCTGGCTTTCCAGTCTGTCTTCTGAGCTTAGGTTGTGCTGTGGGCATTTCATTTCCCTGCAGATGACCATTAATAATGGGGACAAGGCTACTAGCCTTTTCTTTATTGCAGATTTTGTTTATAACCAGGGAACTTGCTTACAAGAACTTCATTGCATAATTTGGTTTTTGTTTAGAATTTATTCTTCTACATGAAAAGACAAAGAGCCTAGCTTTACTGTTTGCAAGTTTTAGGTTTCTCTTGTTTCTGCAACACTTTGTTAGCATCACAATGTTTTATCATAATGCTTAGTTTCTTCTCTTGAATCCTACGTGGTGTGTGTGTGTGTGTGTGTGTGTGTGTGTGTGTGTGTGTGTGAGAGAGAGAGAGAGAGAGAGAGAGAGAGAGAGAGAGAGAGAGAGAGAGATCATTACCACGAATATTGGTACATTGTTTTCTTGAGCTTTATACTGTGTTTCAGCATTAGGTGGTCTGTCTGTCCCTTGCAGCTTCCTTCTTGCCTCTGACCCTGCTTTATGTTTTTCTTTCTCACTGTCACTCTAGTCATATTTTCTATGCTCATTTATATAGATAAATTAAAAAAAATATTTGGTATTCTTAGTGGAGTTTTGCTATATTTTAAAATTAATTTGGTTGAGATCTGACATTATAGACAGAAGTTTCTGTCTTACCCAGTCTCACAGCCATTCAGTCCCAAAGAAACACACAGAGGCTTATATTAGCTCAGGCTTTATGGCTGACTAGCTCTTACAACTTAAATTAATCCATAATTCTTAGTACCCTTTATCAGTGAGGCATTCTCATCTTGCTTTCTCTGAGTCTGGCTGGTGACTGCATCTCTGCCTTTCTTCTTCCCATAATTCTTCTAGTCAGGTTGCCTTGCTTATACTTTCTGTCTGGCTACTGTCCAATTAGAGTTTTATTAAACCACTGTGAGTGGCATATCTTCACAGGTACAAGAACATCATTCCATAACACTTCTCCTTTTTTCTTTTCAAAACAAGAACTCTGAATCCAATCTCCTTTGTTTACCTCTTTTCCTGACCATTATCTATAACAACTTCTAACCAACACCCTAAACAAAGGCAAGCATCTATAAACCATTATTTTGGGGAATGTGAGCGTTGTTTTCTAGGCAACTTCCTGCTGATTGGGGGCATAGAATATCTTATGGGGACCCAAAGAAAAATTAGAATTATGGTCAATTCTCCAACTGGAATGTTCTGTGAAGCTTGATCATCTCAGCCAGCAGTCTTGAAGCTGTGCTTGATATAGAACTCAGAGGAAAGTACATCAGAGGTGCTCTGAAATTTTGGATTGTCTGGGCCATCTGCTTCTATTGGAGATTTTTCAGGGGGTCTTCCTCAATCAAACCTTATTTTACTTAAGCCAGAATGAATCCACAGCCTCTCATTATCTGTGGAAACAAAAGTAAAACCTCATCTCCAAAGTAATATATCCTTTGACCTAAATTTTGACGTCAAGGCATTTTCAAAATATATAGGCTGGATTAATCCAGCAGCATTTATTATCAAATGTCTTTTAGCAACTGTTGCTCCTTCCTCAGCCATCAAACAATTTAAAGACAACATAATAACATACAGTATCCCAACGCTCTATGCATTTTCCATCTTCACGTAGCTTTTAAAACCTCTATTTCCTTTATTTTTATTTTTAATTTGTGTGGGTTTTTTTTTGTTGTTGTTGTTGTTGTTGTTTTGTTTTGTTTGAGACAGAGTTTCTCTGTGTTCTGTGGCTGTCCTGGATCTCACTTTGTAGACTAGCCTGGCCTAAAACTCACAGAAATTCATCTGTCTCTGCCTCCCAAGTTCTGGGATTAAAGGCGTGCACCACCATGCCCCAACCTCGAACTCACAGAGACCCACCTGCCTCTGCCTCCCATGTGCTGTGATTAAATGTGTTCACCACCACACTCAACTATATTTATTTTTTCTTAAAGGAATTTCTTCATCCTTTTTCTTTTCTCTCCCAAGCATATGTATATTTTAAAACACACTGTAATCTGTTTATAGCTTTCCCCCATCTGAATCTGTTTTTATTGTATATCTTTATCTTTTTCTGACCACATGAGTCTAAAGTTTGCTAAGAGATATGACTAGAATTAAAGCTGCAGCTTTAGTTTCCCTATGACTGGATTGGCTACACTCCTTAGCTTTCTGGGAGTCTAGCTTCACGGCAGAGGAACTGGTGGGACCTTCCCTTTTTACCACAACTCTGTGGTTTCTAGGTCCATGCCACCACCAAGAAGCATGCTCCTGGCTACTCAAGAACACCATTAAGTGTTTGGTGTCAGAGCCTCTTAAAAGAGCCATGAGGTTTTTGCAGCCAAAGCTGAGTCAGGAACTTTCTCTTAAAGGAGCTGCGCCTTTGCTTGCCTCTAGAAAACAGAGCCTATCTGAAAATATGCAACTTCCAAGAAGCTCCAATTGTCTTCTGTTTTTGTGGGTCTAGAAGTCTTTTTTTAAGGCTTTCCTAGGCTTTATAAAAAGGGGAGTGGATATGATATAAAAGCAAATACTTTACATTGGCATGGACTTTGGTTTAGTGATGCAAATTTAAATTTTGTTGTATGTATATTTATACTCTTGTTTAAGGTATTATGTTTATACATCTCATTTTAAAATGTAATGTATAATTAAAAATTACAGATTAATGGATAGTTATTTATAATAGTCAAACTTGTGGTCATGTTAGTTAGGTTTTCTAGATATATAGAGATATATTTTAGTTAGATAAACTTCAACATTTCAAAGACCTATAGAATATGGCATTTAAAATGTTTTAAGAAATTAGATTTTTCTTGACAGTGAGACTTGTCTGCTTCTGGCAGCGTCAATTACTTCAGAGAGGTTGATGGACATTGAAGAAACTTATTATGGAATTTGCCTTCAATGTGACAAGTCATTTGGGCAAGAAACTGCTCTTGCCTGGACTGGTTAGTGATATACTGTATAAACTGGACATGCAGGACCCACAGAAAAATGACTGCTGAACTTGCCTAAAGAAGGTGAGACAGTCCTTCAGCGTTCATGCTTCATGAAAGAGTCTGCCAGCCATTCTCCAGGACACAGAAGAAAGTGACTGACAAACTGCCAATATAGGTGAAACAGTCTTTCAAATTTCCTGCTTCATGGAAAAGTCTACTGGATACTATGAGCCTGTAGGCCGAAGATGGGTGTCCCAATGTTACAGAAGAACTTAGGGTCACTTTCCAGGCAGTAAGGTGTCTCTTTCAATTGTAGAGTTTTGAAAGTTGCTTATGATGCACTTCCTGTTTACTTGGTAATATTATATCTGCTTCACTGATAATATTGTATTCAGTACAGGAAATATGATTTTTCTTTTGTTTTTATTTAGTTAATAATACCTAAATTATTTTTATGTATAGTGTTCTATCTTCATGTATGCCTGCATGCCAGAAGAGGGCACCAGATCTCATTATAGTTGTGAGCCACCATGTGGTTGCTGGGAATTGAACTCAGGACCTCGGGAAGAGCAGCCAGCAGTCAGTGCTCTTAACCTCTGAGCCATCTTTCCAGTCTATAATACCTAAATTATAAGTTATTTTAAAATAAGTCATATTGGGAAAGTATACTTACAAAAGAGACATCTTCAGAAAGAACATTAAATAAGTTTTAGCCCATGTTCTGAACTTTTTTATGCCATAGGCCTTCTATCACGTTCTTATAAAATAGGATTAAAAGTCCGTATTTTCTAGATGTCAACACTGTGGCTTTCCTATGCTGTTTTAAAGATGTTTTTGAAACCTTACTGGTTGTAGAACACAGGACAGTGTTGCCTGATTGGTCCTCAGAACCTAGACAGATGCATGCTGACCTAGTGTTTTAAAAAGAATATGCCAATTTTATTGTGTTTACTCACACTGGCCTTACTTGAAGTGATGCTGCATGGTGATTTTTGAGCCCATCCTGCTCTATCTTCCAGTACCACAGTGGGGGTTAATAACTTGACTGACATCAGTGAAGTTGTTCCATTTCTACCTTTCGTTGATGGGGGTGTATTCTTTTTTTCAAAAGGTGCCTGATATATCCTTTTGTGTGTGGAGGTGTCCCTGCTGATTTTGATGGATGCTGATCATGATGGAATTCTTTAACGCCAAGACTGTTTTACTCTCAAGAGCACTCAGCTCTTACTTGTGTTGTTTTATTTTCCTTCCTAAGTTGGGATGATTATGAGTAGGTCTGCTGTTCATTCTCTTTATGTCTCATAGCACCTGTGTCTGTATTTCTTCCTTGTAACATTTCAAGAAATACTTGGTTGACCTGCCAAGGCATGAGGCAAGTGGTGATTCAGTATATGTTGCCTAATTTAGTACCTGGACTATGAGGAACCTATGAAGACTCTGAGACTCCTTGCCTGTTGTGCGACACATCTTCTGTTCAGAGCTATGTCAGAGAGAATGACCCTCGCAGGGAGGCAGCACGCCGGCATATGAGTTGTTAGACATGACCAGAAATGTTATTTCTTACGATATTAGTCACATTGCTTTCCTGCTATGCTTCTAGATTTTCTTAAAGCTACTTTGGAATTCTTTTAGTCTGATTTGTCAGATGAAATCAAAACCAGCCCAAAACTTAGTTTACATTTAACTCTTATAATGTGTTAACCCTGCTAGTTATTTGAACTTGCTTATTTTCTGAAGTATTTTGAAGTCATTTAAGTAATCATATGCATAGCCAGTTTACTAATTACCATTGCATATTAAAATGCCTCTTTTGAAATCAGATTAGAGCTGTATTAAAAATATACATTTGAAGGTACAGAAATGGTAGCGCTCTTAATATGGTCTGTTAACATCTTATTAATTTTGGAGAGTAGTGATGGGTAGGAAATATTGACAGTAAAGACAAAATAATTTGAAATTAGAATGTCCATACTTAAGATTAATATTTTACAAAATGTACTTCCCAATGTTATGACTCAGAGAAAGTGTTCAATATAAAATTTCATCATGAAGAAGGTACATATTTTTAAACTTCATTGTGAAAAATTTAAAGCATACTGACAAATAGATCACTTCATATACATGTTGATTTTAAAAGTAACATTTTAAAATTTTGCTTTATTTATTTTTGACAGTCGTATATTAAAAGTAAATTACAGGTACTGTGCCATTTTACACAGTATATTTATTTAAGTATAATTATATGGTTTTGTCACAGGACAAAAACCATTCACCATATTATAATCATGGCATTGCTATTCTTAACAAGACTGATAATGATTCCTTTGTGTCAGATACAGTTTTTGTTTTTTCTTTTTTTCTGAAGTTCGAGGAACATGGAACAGTGATCATCTTTATTGGAGTTGCACTATAGGATTCTTTTCCTTTTTGTACAATTTCCCCTTCTGGGTATTGAGTAGGCTATATGGTCTCTTTTGGTTCCCTTTATCACTTACAAGTCTTTGAAACTGGCAGGCAGCTATTGTTATGGTTTGCATATTGTTATGTTTTGAATATTATTATGGTTGGAGCAGGCTGGTCCCCTCATGGTGTTGCTAGAGTGCCGTTTAGAAGTGGGGGTTGGCAGGACAAAGTAGACCACACAGCGAGATAAGGCTTGTCCATGAAGTTATATGCTTGGTTTTGTTCCTTGTTTATTCTCATTTTTTGTTGGCCATGAGGTGAACAGCATACTCTACCTTGCTCTTCTACTGACACAATCATAGAAACTAACCCTCTGAAACTGTGAGCCCATCTGTCTCTCTTCAAGTTGCTCTGTGAGCCATGTGGTCTCAATACTGATGAAACTGGCTAGCAGATTTACAAGTTTCATTTCAGAAACTGCGGGCCTATAGCTAGACATCTGCAACTGGATATCGAATTTCTAGTCTTGTAAATGGCAAGCTAGGAATATGTTTCATTGACAGACTTCCAGCAGGTGGCACAAGGCATGGGGCATATTGAGCATTCAATAACTAACTGATAACTAAGCAATGAGAAATTGAATGTATTTTGTAGTGTTCAAGGAAAATATGTATCTTTAGCCACATACAGCTAGTTTTAGTATAATGGAGTATATTAACTTAAGTTTAATTCTATTTTTCTTAAATTTCTGTTGGGAGAGATCTAACACTGTACCCAAGACTTTCACTATTTCTCATAGCAATTATGAGTGTTTTCTTTCTTTAAAAAATTTATTACATTTATATATTTGTTTGTTCATTTGGGCAGCATGTCTCACAACATGCATGTGTTTGTCAGAGGAGGACTTGGAGTCCTTTCTCTCCCCTCCCTCTATCATGTGGGATGTGGATCTTGGGAATCAAATTCAGATCATTACACTTAGTAGAAAGTATCTTAACTCACTGAACTATCTCACTGGCCCTATGCATGTTTTTTTTTTTTTAATATTTTTCCCCAGAGATAACTCTGTGAGCATGTTTGTAAAGAGAAACAGTAGAAATTGCTTTGGATTAAATGTGTCCCATCAAAAACTGATGGTGTTCCATTCCTTATACATGAGAGTGAGACCTCATTTGAAAACATGGGTCAAAATAATAGAACGCCATTAGGGAAGGCCTATTCCAGTGTGATTTGTGTCCTAAAGAAGGGGAGATTCTGGAGAAAGACACACATAGAGGGAAGTTGATATGGAAAGACAGGGATACCCATGTACAGGGAATAGACCTGTGAGCCACCAACACTGAGGAGATGGGTGTGTGGTGTGGGACAATTCTGTATTCTGTCAATTACGTTTTAAATAAATGCTGATTGGCCAGTAGCCAGGCAGGAAGTATGGGGGGGGGACAACCAGACAGGAAGTAGAGGTGGGTCATTGAGAACAGGAGAATTCTGGGAAGGAGGAAGCCCATTCCTCCCTAGTCCTGTCCAGACATAGAAGAAGGAAGATGTGACCTGCCCTGCTGAAAAAGGTACCGAGCCATGTGGCTAACATAGATAAGAATAATTGGCTAATGTAAGTTATAAGAGTTGGTAAGAAGCCTGAGCTAATGGGCCAATCAATTTTATAACTTATGTAGACCTTCTGTGTGATTCTTTGGGACCTAATGACTGTGTGAACCGGGCAGGACAGAAACCCCAACAAGCAGGCCCTCATGTTACAGATGTGGGATGGTTATCTTCCACAGCCCTCAGTAGCGGTCTCTAGAAACTAATGTTTTTATGATTTTCATGAGGGCAATAAAAGATCTCGTGCTTTATCTGCTCCATAAATGTTCATATTTATGAAATGTGGCATGTTTTCTAGTTAGATAGTGTTTCCAAGTACTTACTCTGTACTGGGTGCTGGTCTAAGACTACTGTGTTTAAGTCATTTTATCCTTACAGTATTACTTTGAAGGAAATGCTGTCCTTTTTTCTTGGATGATAAAACAAAGTTCAAAGAAGCAAAGTAAGTTGGCCAGAACAGCGGTGGGCACACGAGGTGGGGCTGCTCCTAGACTGACGGAGCCTGACTCCAGGACTCACGCTCTCTGCTCTGCATCCTTGAGTCAGTCTGGATGAAAGCTGGACTGAAAGCTGCAGTTTTGTGGTAGTGTAGCTCATCTCTACTCAGCGTTTCTCACTGCTTGAAGATGTCACCCCCAGCAGGAAAGAGATCCTGTGCTTTTCCCATAGCCTCAGCTGTCACTCACTCCTACATTGATGACGAAACCTGGAACTGAGTGGACAGAGGTGCCCATTACTGATTGGTTAGTTTGCTTTTGAGAGGCGTAACTATTTTCTTTTCAAATATCCTCATCCTCCCACCCCTCCAGTTCATTCACAGACTTCTATGCAGCCATTCAGAGTTCTTCCTGGCTCCTCCCATGTGTGATGACAACTTCTGGTCCTCTTTTCTAGATCCTTTTCCATGTCCTACGCTGCCTCCCACTGCCTTTTGCTTATACTTCCTTCTCTCTTTCCTACTTTGCCCACTGCCAATGCTTCTCATGCTGTTCCTTCCAGAGCCTTTCAGCAACCTGTATTCCAGCCTCTTAGAGCAGCCTTCAAAAACTCCTGAAAATACCGCTTCCCCTGACCTGTCTGATGCAGGCAAACAGTGGTCTGACCCCTCCCCTGTTTGTTTCCTGAGTTGTTTCTTTGTTTCCATCTCTAGGACTTTTTGATATATTCTGAGACCCACCTTAAATGTTGCTTCTTTTTCTGAGTCTCTGTGATGGATGCCTGCTCCTCTTGATCAGAAACTGCACAGGCTGTTGATTGTCACTGGTGCAGCTGTCTCCAGAGCTATAGATGTGCCACTGCCCTCGCCCTCCTTGTGTGGGCTGCCAGTGGAGAAAGCTCAGCTTCTGCTCAGATGGATGGAAGTACAGATCGCCAGCTGCTGGAATTTTGTTTTGCACAAAACACTTAACCTCACTCATCCCATTTTCTAATTCTCCAAAATGGCCTTCAAATAACTTTCTTTTAGGAAGTTTGATTTAACTGACTAGTACAAGTGCTAGCCCTTCTCACTTAGCAAGGACCCAATACATAAGCTTTTTTCTTTTAAGCTTGTGATCCCCAATAACTTTTTTTACCCCTCATCTATTGAAGGTAATTTGGTTCATTTCGTTTGTGTGCTGCCTGACTAAGTCAGGCAGTAGGCTATAAATAAAGTAGTCCAGTTTGTCCTGCCTCCTCCCTTAGCACTGTCTAACTTTTAAATACAAAGAAAAAAAAGAAATGTTTTTTCTTTGTTGTTAAACAGCAAATCTACGTAAACATAAGTGAATCCTAACAAATTACCTTGTGGTTTAAGGGGTCTATCTCATCATGGAGGGATGTGCCAGTAAGCGTATGTGTGGCTTTAGATTTTGGTAGGAGTGAAGAAGAGCATGGAGAGGGAGCTGTGTCTGTGAGGGGGACATTGCTGCAGTATGATCATCACAGATGCTCTTTAGTCACCCGTAGTTTTACCCACCAAACTGGAAAGTCAGAGTAGCCAAAGTGTGAGGCCCTCAGGTGGCAAAGGAAACCGGAAGTGAAACCTTAGCAGAATAGAGCTGGAGGACACGGTGTGGGAGCCACTGGCCGTGTGACAAAGGAACCTGCATTTCTAGATGGGCTTGCTCCATCTAGGAAAGCTGTGGTTTATGGTTGTGCTAAAGATTTCATTTCATTCATAGTCAAGCTATGATTTACTCATCTTTGATCAAATCAGGCTGTCAGGAAGGCAGATACTGAGGCAGAACTAGGAGTTCAAGAGGTTTCCGGGGATGTGAAATGTGAACCTGATGGAAAGATAGAAGGGAGTGATGGAGTGCTTTCTGCTTTCTGCCTGTCATGGCCCAGTGAAGCCTGTAGAAGGAGCAGCAGAGTTGAGCAGCTGCATATCCAGCTATGGTGCTCCACAGTGAAGACTGCCCATCAGAGGAGATGCCAGCCAGCTAGAAAAGGCAGTATGGTCCTCTCCATGATTAGTCATGGGCAGAGACTGCACAGAACAAGTATGGTTGGGTAGGGTTGCCAGCTGCCTGAAGAGTGCCAGTGACCTAGTTGGGGCCTTTCAGCTTGCTGTGCTCCTGACAGGAGAAAGAGTTTGTTGTTGTTAGTGTCATTGTTATTCGTTTGTTTTATGAGCTTGTCCCTCATTGGCTAGCCTACCATCTTCCCCTCAGTGGCCAGCCCACCATCTTCCCCTCAGTGGCTACCACACCATCTTCCCCTCAATGGCTAGCCCACCATCTTCTCAGTGGCTAGCCCACCATCTTCTCAGTGGCTAGCCTACCATCTTCTCAGTGGCTACCCCACCGTCTTCTCAGTGGCTAGCCCACCGTCTTCTCAGTGGCTAGCCCATCGTCTTCTCAGTGGCTAGCCCACCGTCTTCTCAGTGGCTAGCACATCATCTTCCCCTCAGTAGCTAGTACACCATCTACTCATTTGTGACTTGCATACCGTCTTCCTCTCAGCGACTAGCACACCATCTACCCATCTCTGACTGTTTAGTACTTTTAAAGCTATAGAAATATGTATATACATTGAGTGACAAGTTATACTAATTGCTAAAATTCCAAACAGGGCTGAGTTTTAAAAGGTCCATGTGAAGGTAAGTTTTGGAGATAGAGACTTACTCATTTTGCTGAGTCTTTTATTTTATGGTCAGCGTCTTCTCATGATGATTTGGTTCCTTCCTGTGACTCTATTAAGACTCCAGTAGCATGTCTGATGGCTGTGCTGCTTGAGGCTGTGACTATGCATGATATAAATCACTTAGGACTGAAAAATTCATTGACCAAAATTTGGTTCATGTGTCTTCTCCACTGAACTTTTGTTAGCTTTTGTCTTTATATTAAGGGTGAATCCTGCACCCTTCACATTCTGAACACACTCTTGTGGCACAGAGCTCAGTGATGGCCTAAATGGCTGGAGAGTCTTTTTGGCTATTATCTGCTCACTTCCCTTTTCTTGTGTACCAGAGAAAGTGGAACTGTAAGTCCTTCCCTTTATTCTTGGAGACTCAAACTTTCTCCAGTGTCTCTTTCATTTTGGAGTGGTTGGGTCAGTCTGTGCTGAGGACCCAAAAGTTAACCTCCCTGTGAAGTTTGGAAGTCTCCGAGCAGGGTAATAGTTTAAGTGCTTATCAGCAAACAGAAAAGGCATAAGCATTTGGCCTGTGGCCCATACTGTGGTTTCTCTCTTCCCAGTTTTCTTTTTATATGCCTTCCCTATTAGAGTAGTCCTGAATGAAATGTCCCTTGTCAGCCTAACATGATTGTGAAGGTGCCAATGCATGCTAAGAGTTGCTCTAGGGTTGTGGCTCTCTTTCTATGACTCAGGAGGGCTTCAATGTCCATATAAATAAAACGGGCATCTTGACCTTCCTGCAGGACTTCTTGCTATCTTGGGCCAATGACTGAGCATGGCATAGCGCATGGCGTTCACTCCTTAAAGAATTAGATCTTCTAATCTACATGGAAAGTAGAAAAAGACAAGTTCTCCTGAGTAAATTGGGAGCATGGGGACCTTGGGGGAGGATTGAAGGGGGGAGGGGAGGGGCAGAGAGGGGAGCAGAGAAAAATGTAGAGCTCGATAAAAATCAATAAAATTAAAAAAAGAATTAGCTCTTACTTGTTGAGCTAATGTTGTACTTGAAAAGCTTCTTGATATTATCTAAAAACAGCACATTTCTCTGGGGTATTAAAATAAAGTTGTTTGCCCGATCATCAGGGCTGCATCTTTTAGGAAAATCTACTTTGCAAATGAAGTATATTCAGTTCTTGAAAAAAACAAAGGCAAGAGTGCATGAGGCCTAATGAAGGCAAGAACTGATTGCTCACCTGATCTGAAGCACCTAGCTACTAGAGATCAATTATTTAGCTGTGGGAGAGAGAGAAAAAAAACTCGGAAATACATATTTCAGATTGTTAGGACACTCACAGATGGGAGCCGGTACCTGCTTGTCTGAAGGTCAGAGAGTTTGAGCTTAATTTTGCTCTTTCAAAGTCGTTGACAACAGGTGTGGCTACAAAACGAGAGGTCCTGGCTTAAGGTGTGGTACTTGGTGTTTTGGACATTAAGATTGCCCATAGAGGAGGATCCACTCCACCCTGACCAAAGGTCAGAGAATTCAAGCTTACTCCAGCTCCTTTTTTTAAAAATAGGGAGTGACTGCCTACAGGATACTTGGTCTAGAGTGTGTTCACTGCATATTCCTGTCTGGAACATCAAATACTTTAGTCAGGAAATAATGGCTTCCTGTCTCAAGTATTGAAGCAAGTAACTGTTCTGATTGTCCTTTATGTCATGTTAAAGTAGTCTTACGTCTTCTCCACCCCCCCCTTTGTACTGGGGTATAAAAGTATATGGAAAATAAACGTGGGTGAATTCAACATTCAGTATCCCTGCTAAGTTGCCCTCCCGTTACTATCCTATGTCTCTGATTCTTTCTTATCACTATTCCTCTTGCCTAATGTTTCTAACCTCAAGCCCCTTTAAAAAGGTAACTTATGCCAGATAGCAGCCCAATCTGGTGCTTATGACATCAGATCATTCAACAAATTTATATTGTCCAACAACTGAAGAAAATTGTGTGTCTTATGTTTAGAAATTCCAAATATCTTCTATTTGAGATAACCTAAAATGAAATATTTAAGAAACTATTATCTACATACTAAAATTTCTTTCAATAGGTTTTACAGTTTTAAATCCAGGTTATTGATACTCTACTGTCATGAAGCTATATTTTGAAACATTGCCCAAATACCTAAATTTTAAAGAAATGTGTATGAAGCAATATGTTCTTAACTGCTCTCATGAGGCATCGTGGGTATGGTACAGTGTATTTGAGACCTGTGGAATGGTTCTTCATCTTCATGACACAGAAATGTGTATTCAGAACAGAATCCTCCATTCTTAACCACAAGCAGTTGATGAGGGCTTGGGGGTTGGCTTTTTATTTCTTTGTTTTGGGCTGGAGTTATTAGCTCTGCCAGGCTGCTCACTCTGTTTAAACTCCCTACCAGTAAAGACTGACCGTGTTCCTACTTTAAGGAGACCAGTAAAGACTGACCGTGTTCCTACTTTAAGGAGACCAGTAAAGACTGACCGTGTTCCTACTTTAAGGAGACCAGTAAAGACTGACCGTGTTCCTACTTTAAGGAGACCAGTAAAGACTGACCGTGTTCCTACTTTAAGGAGACCAGTAAAGACTGACC